>CM038120.1:26133863-26181661 GCA_001642375.2 Mentha longifolia | reverse complement strand
GATTGTCTTTTGTTGGTAACCTATTTTTTAGCAACCTCCACGTCAGTATCTGAGCTTTGATGGGAGCGTGAAACCTCCATGAATATTTCTCTTGACTTTACTATATTATTTTTTTTATTAATTGAACTATTTAAATAATTTTTTTTATTTCATTAGACTAAATTCTTTTTACATAAAATTAAAAATTACTTAAATTAAATATTACTCTGTATATAAAAAAAAATATCAAATTAATTTTTTTTAGGACTTATGACTTTTTTGGAGAAATAAAAGATTTTCTTGAAAGAAAGTTGGAGGAAGATAGGAAAAATTGTGGATAAAACGTTTGAGATGAGTGTGATTTTTTTAAAATTCTTTTATTGATATTGAAAATTATTTTTTTTTATTTTTTTTATTTTACAAAATTAGTTGGATTATTAAAAAAATAATAAAATATTACTTTCTCTGTTCCAAGATTCGTGACCCCTTTCTTTTGGGTACGGAATTTGAGACGAGGAGTGTTTAGTGTTTTAAGTGTATTGTTTAGGGAATGAGTGTTGTTTATGTACTTAACAAATTTTATACATATTCGAATTAAATTTTAAAATTATTTTTTCTTAATTTTTTTTGTATTTAATTAAATTGCATACAATTTAAATTATTTTTATTTATTTTTATTTTTTTTGTTGGCAGATTTGTAAAACTGTATAAATGAAACTAATTAACATCAAACAAAGAAATTGAAATCAGCAAACTTAATAAGGAAATTCTGCCAATGCTTTAAAAAATTGTGAAATCAAACCAATTTATCATAATTGCAGAATTTGTGTTGATTCACCACGAATCCAACGGCGTAGAAGAAATCGATCATGAACTGAACCACAATCTTCAGTAATCCCAAGCATATTTCCAGCCTTTGAATAACCATAATAATTCCCTCACCATAATTCCCTCAAATCCCTCAAACCCTCTTCTCAAATCCCTCGAACCCTCTTCCCTCTTCTCTGATTTTTCTCCCCCAAATCCCTAATTGAACCTAAAATCCCAAAATTTCTTCAATTACCAAAAATCGGCTTACCCTCCTTCTCCTGTTTTTCGCTGAACACCCGATGCTTGAGCTCATCTCCATCGCGGCTCCGACAAGCTCCGCCCCCATCTTCTTCATTCCGTACGGCTCCTCCTCTTTTACAAGAGAGGGAGAGAGGAAGATGAAGAAACAGAGAGGAGGAAGAGGAGAGTATGTGAGGCGGCGGCGCCGAGGAGGGGCGCCGGCCGGCGGCGATTATGCCGGCAGAGAGGGTGAGGAGGGAGGAAAGCCGACGGGTTGTGTCTGTGTGATGTGTGTGTGAATTAATGGGGTGGGTGGTGGGCGTAGGTGGGAATATTTAAATTAGTGTTAAAGTATAATAAGGGAACAACTAAGTGTACCCAATTATCCTTAATTATTTCCCAAAAGAGAAAGGGGTCACGAATCTTGGAACGGACTAATAAAGAAATGGGATCACTAATCTTGAAACAGAGGAAGTATGTAACACTGTTATATCAACTGTAAACCCATTAAGTGTGATCATGGTGGGTAGATGAGCTCGTTTGGTTATACATAATACTCCACTTAATATATCTAAATAACTTGTAATTAAAAAATTTGAAACTATCTATAATTTGTACATATCTTACGTACAAATTCCCATGTAAATAAAAGGTATAATATTAGGCTCAGTTTACTTTGATGTAAAATAAGGTATAAGGGAGTATAAAAGTTTATTTATCACTTTATAATTTGTTTATTTTTATGTATAAAAAATTCGGTCAAACTGTATAAAATTTCGGGCAGCCTTTTATATAATATTATACTTATGAAATGGTGTATTAATTTTATACCACAATTTCACTTTTGTAAAAAGACTTCTCTACCCTCACATCCATTTCCCAATAAAAAAAATAACAATTTAGACATTTTATATTTTAATCCATTAATTTACTACAAGTAAACAACATACTTGTATAATATAAATAATAATCTATTGGACAATTGAAAATATAATTTATTGGACAATTGCTTGCGTCTTTTGGAGGGAAAATGACATATTAGTAATTTTTGACAACTATTTAGCTTTTATATATTGTAATAGAGGCGAGCAAAATCGAACCCGTCCAAACAACCAAACCGAATCTTTGAATTTTGTTGTCGATTTGGTTCGATTTCTAGCTCCATATGACTTGGTTCAATATATATTTATAGAAATTAAATCATACTCCCTCCATCTCTTCTTAAGTGATCCCTTTTTCTTTTCGGACCGTCTCAACATAAATGACTCATTTATATATAAGAAAATAATTACATAAGTACAATTAGTAAATTTATTATTACACTTAATAGTCTCTAATTAAATCTCATCATCCACTCACCTCTCAGCATCTATCTTAATATAATTTAAATTCTAAAAGTTTAAATTATCATAACTTGCTCGTTTGATTTTCATTTTTTATGAGATTTACTATCTTTCTTTTAAAATTAAACATCAATATGTTTTTATGCATCTATTGTGATTTAATTTTAAAATATGTCTAAATACATAAACTACACTATCTCCTTAAACACAATACATTTTATACTTTAAACACTTCCTTCATAAAACTCGTGCCGAAGAGAAAAGAGTTCTTAGGAAGAGATGGAGGGAGTATTCACCAGTAAATTATTGATATTTAATTTATTTTGCTTTTAGAATAATCTTTAGCAATTTTTTTTATAAATTTTAATTAATTTTTTTAAAATAAATTCCAAAGATCGGCCGACCCAAAACTTATTTGAAATCAATTTGGTTTGATTCAGTTTTAGTAAAAGATCGGTTCGGCTCTATATGTTATAAAGTTCGGTTGAAGTTCAAGAATCGTTGGAATTGGTGGAGGAATACTTCAAGAATAGAATAGGCAGCTGCTTTATTCATTTTTGCTTTCAATTCCTAATCAACTTATTATGATATATACGAGTAATACTCTTCTACCAACCGTGAACATGTTAAATATGGCTACGGTTGAAGTAGCAGTATTATATTAAAGGAAAAATAATAAGTATACATTATAAAAATAAATCCTACAAAAAATAACTAAACTTTAACAAAATAACTAAATTCTAAAAGAAAAAATAATTGACGTGACTGTGACACACCAGCCATCGGCACATTAAGTCTACCCACAATAGGTAGGGGGGCATTTCTGTATATATATATATATATACTCTACATCGGAATTTTGTTATTTGGATTAAGTAGTGCATTACATACTAGCTAATTATTATTTAGCTGTATATAATTTCTTAAATAAATCTTCCATTGATTGTCTTCAATTCTTTGTTAGTTTCGTTTAACCAAATAATCAAATATCGCTTCAATTCTTAATTAACATTAATCAACTTGCATTGTATCAATAATTTGAACTCACGTTCTTAATCTGTTGTCCAACTGGCTTCAATTATTGGTCTATTAATTAATTAAGTTGTTTACCTTAATTAATCAATATACATTGCCTTTCCTCCACAATTGCCTTCCCCATTGCCACGCACCTTATCAATGTCAATTGACTTCACCACAACCACCATCAATTTCAACAAACAAACAACAAATAAAGTAGATCAAAATACAAGCCTTAGAGAAAGAAGCAATGGCCACGGTGGTGTGCGACCAGAGAAAGAAGAGAGGCGTGGCGGCGGCGGTGGTGGTTTCTGAGTTTTCTAGAATCCTTCCGGTATATCTTCTTTTTTTTCTTTTTTTTTTTCTTTCAATAATCAGTCAATTTTGTTTAATGCTAATTTGATAAATATTGTAAACACGTGATAATTATTCGAATTACAACATAAATTCCTATTGATCAAGAGCGGACATAGGGGTGCGAGAACATTTCTATATTATAGTCATTTATTTTATTTACTGATAATTTCTATATTGAGGCCATGTTAAAGTCACTTGTTGGTGAATACTACTTCATATCTTTAAACTATTCAATCTATCCTTCGTATAGAGTTATAAATTAATTACCATCATCCCAATCCATAGACTACACGATTTTATATGGGTTTTAACGACCAAGTAAATGCTGATTGTAGCGCAAGGGCCAATCCAGGCACGTGCTGTTTCTTGGAGCAGGCAATGTTTCTTCTATTAAAGAAGAAAAGAGAAACCTATAGCTTGAAGATTGTTGCAGACGCTGCCGTTGCAACCTTTTTTAAGCGCCTCTTTCTTGGTAAGTTAGGGGCCGTTTGGTTAGGACAGGGAAAGGGAAATGAATCAAGAAAGGGAAAAGAAAGGAAATGATTAGGAATCATTACTGATTTGTCAATTCGTTTGGTTAAGAACAAGAAAGAGAATCGGAATGGAGTATTATATATATATATATATATATATATATATATATATTGTAATATTAAGATTGTGAAATAAATATACTGGCTTTTCAAAATAAATACATACATACATATATATATTATTTAAATATATTATTATTTATAAAATATATATATATATTATATTTTAAAATAATATATACTTATTTTATTATTAATATTTATTAATAGAATATATATATAATACTATAATATTAGTCTATATTAATATAATTATATATATAATAAAATATTATATATATATAATTGATGTAATATATTATTTTTACAAAATCTCATGTAATGAAAAAATCTAATTGTGATGTTAAATAATATGTCTTTTCAAAATAAAATACATATATATATATAGATATTATTTAAATATATTATTTAATATATATATATTATATTGTAAAATAATATAATACTTATTTTATTATTAATATTTTATTAAATATAATATATACGTATTTAATACTATAATATTAGTCTATATTAATATATTTATATATATATAAAAAATATATATATTATATATATAATATGTATATATATTACATATACATATATATATTATATTTTAATATATTAAATATAATATAATATAATAGATGTAATATATTATTTTTATAAATCTCATGTAATGAAAAAAAATGTAATTGTGATTTTAAATAATATATATATAAATTAATATATAATATTATTTTATTTTTAATAAATTATTTCACAAATTAAATAATATAATATATTTATAATTAATTAAATATTAACTTATTAAAATATAAATTAAAATGGGTTAAATATCAAAATCAATTTAAATAATATTATATTATATTGTTTAATAATATTTTTTTATAATATAATATTTTTATTGATATTAAATAATATCTATTTATTTATTTATAATTATATAACTATTATGATATGATTATTACATAATTTATTTAAATTATTTTAATTAAGATAAAGAGGGGAAAGAGAATGACATTCCCTTGTTGAAAGAGGGAATGAAAATGGGAGGGAAAGGGGGGAATCTATTACCCCATAATAGGTAAGAGGAATGATTGAAAATGCTAACCAAACACTCACTAAAGGAATCATAGTTTCTGATTCCCTTTCCCTTCCCGATACCCCCAAGCAAACGGCCCCTTATACCCAACCCCTGCCTTTTGAGTCATTGCTTAATCCTCTCACCTGGGCTGTTAAAAAATATTTTAATTTTTAATATCCATGTGCGGGGAAAACCAATAGCTATGGGGTAGAAAATAATTTTCCCTCTTTCTTCTACGTAAACTTTTGTCTCTGACACCTCCACACATTTCGGCATTGAGGTAATATGTCCTCTCGCCACTTCGAAAATATTTATAACAAGTGGCAACCATCTATCATTGCAATAGAAAATCCAATACAAAATTTTAATTTTAATAGAAGATTCTTATCCATTGACCTATCATTGCAATAGGAGATGCTGAAGTTGGTTCAAGCCCACCCAAATTGATATGTTCTTTTTTTATTTTATTTTAAGAATTACAATATAATATTGTCAACAAAAAAAGAAAGAAAAAAGAATTACAATATAATCTTTCTAAATTAATAAACTATTTAAAATAATAAAATTTTCTGATTCCAATTTAATTGTGACCCGTTAAAGAATACTACTTAAATTTTATTAAGATAATAAAATAATACTATTTTTTTGAATAAGATGTAGATATATAAGTCCTATCAATTTTATGTAATAATAATTCTTTTTCTTTTGTTTATTTTTATTTTTATCAGGACTCATAATTCTTAAATATGATAAATAAATAGTAAATGTTCGGTAAGACACAAGTATTAAAAAAAAGGAGAGGAATGCATAGCTACTCTTTGTCAGTTGACTTTAGGAGGTATGCAAGAAGCATATTTTTTCAAAAGGCAAAAACAAAAGAGAATATAAATTATAAAATACTAAATCAAACATCCAACAATGGAAATATGTATTTTGGTTAGAAATAAAAACCATTTTTATTATTCTATATGAAGTGAAGGCTTGAAACAAACATCTATACCCTATTATAAAAGTGTGTTGTTTTATAAAATTTGATTTGCCTATTATATCCCTATTATATAATTTAATTTAACATTGATAATGTAATTTGAATAGAATTAATATATTATTAAGATTTAGATTTATTTCTTGTAATAGTTATAATATATACGCTTGAAAAGAATAATCTATTCCTATTACCTTTAAAAGGAAGACTTATTCATCAATTAGATTTATTTGCTAATTACTATTATTTTTTTATTGATTGAAGTGGCATAAATATAAATATTACTTAAATTCTTCAAACTTTATTATATATTTTAATATTTTAGATAATATTTTAATTAATAGACGAAGGTCAAAATAATATAAATAATTCATCAAATAAATCACAACACATACATTTTTTGTTAATTTATATGAATAAATTTTATTTAGTTGGTGATAAATGTAATGCATAATATTAACTTGTTTTAAATTAATTTTAAGTTATTGAATTAATAGGAAAATGCAATGTTATATGTTACTTTGTATACAAATGTATGTCAAAGGGAAAATGCAATCTTAGTAGCTTATTTTAATCAATGATTGGGACATGCAATTTAGTATATACCTTTAATATACAAATTATAATTAATACGAAAACATATAACTTGAAAAACATATAACATAAAGGAGCATGCATCAAATTTCAAGTTGAGGATATGATTGGTATGCTGAATTGAAGACAAAAGATCTCATCCAATTTCAATAAGGCGACTTTTTTTTTACAATATTATAGAAGTTCGAGGTTATAAAATTGAGTACAAATCCTCTTCATTAATAGAATATAACTGGATTGATGATGATGAGACAATGATAAAACTATATCTAAGAGCAAGGAGGAAGAACATTATTTTTTTTTCTTAAACTAACAAAATTAAACAAGAAAATATTTAATTTAATGCATTATTGTTTCAATTTTAGTATTTCAACTTTCAAGTATCCCAAAATAAAAAAGTAATACTAATATACTCCATCCTTTCCTAAAATTCTTGCCCTGATTAGACCAACAATGAGTTTTTAAGAATGATATAATTGACTTGTATTGTTTATTGACAATGGAGATTACGTCTTGGTGTAGTATATAATATAGATATTGGAGATTGTGTCTAATCTTTTTGTATTATTATTGTGGGTCCATATTCAAAAATAGAAGGTGCATAATTTTGGGGGACAACCCAAAACGAAATTAAAAGCAAAGTTTTTTGAAGACGGATAGAGTACAATAATGAAATTGATATAATATACAAGGAGATTATAGTTCACAAATTACACTATTTAATGAAGTTTCAACATTATATGTAGGAAAGCTTGAGCATGTATCATCGAAGCAATCGGTTGTATATATAGTCAAATATTTTTTTTCTTACGTTATAACCATTTTAAAAATTTAACAAAATCCTAAAAGACTTGAATTTTTCACAAGTATTTTTTCCACAAAGCTAAATAATTTTACATGTTTTAGTGGTTTGAAATTTACCAAATTCAGTTGAAATACGCTTTATAAATAAAATAAAATAAAGAAATTAATGATGATGAGACTATGAATAAACTTATATTGTGTATAAGAGCAAGTAGAAGAACAATTGCTCTCAAACTAAAAAAGGGTCAAACAAGAAAATAGTTTGTCTCTATTTTGGCATCACAAACAAGCTAAATCCACTTTTATTATAAAAAATATAAATAAAAAAAAAATTATTGTCTCCAATTGCAATATATTACCCCCTCCGTCCACTATTTATTGGACTAAAAATCTAGGCATGAAGTTTAATGTATTTTGATGATGTATTAATAAATTAAAGTGTTAGTTAAAGTGTTAAAGTGGAATAATTATGGGCACATCTAATTTTTTAATTGTGTTAAAGTGTTAAAAAATAGAGTGATAAAATTGTTAAAGTTATTATGGGCTCTATGTCCCAAAATGAAAATGGTCAATAAATCGTGGACGTCCCAATATAATAATAGTGTCAGTATATGCTGGACGGAGGGAGTACAACTTAGTATAATCTTACAATTATTAATCAGTGTTTATTAATTCGATTAGAATTTATGTTTATTTTAGCATTTATTTTTAGGTTCATTAGTTAAAATATTGGATGTGACAAAATTAAGGGTCCTTTCCAAATTTAATATGAATATAAATTTTCATTTCAAATTATATACACATACTAACAATAACATAATTGATTAATTGTTGTTAATTTAGTTTTCAACTCTTTATTAGCAATACTGGACTTCCCATAAATATTGAGATGTAATACAATTAGTGATCAATTAATATTATCATTATTATCATTTTATGTTTGTGTTTCACACCCTTACCAATTGTTTTTGTATCTAATATCTTACATTATTGAAAATCAAAATTTCAACTGTCAATATTTCATATAGATAACATCCAATTTAATTTTCTCAAATAAAAATTTATGTGATACATGTTGTATAATTTATGAAAATTATTATTTTTACTCTATTTTTACAAAATTGATAAAAAAATTGGTTATACGTGCAACACACGTAATCTCTACTAGTATCAAAAACGTGCCCAAAATCTTTTTTCCACACACCCAACACGCAGTGAGCAGAAACAAAAACCCATTTTTCTTCCTTTCTAAAATGATTAATTAGTTTGAATTAAACGTCGGAATCTAGTCATAGACCAGCAATTGCTGCGTGTCGTGGAACCATCGGATTCGCATATAAAAGTGTCGATTAGCATCAAAGTCAAATAAAATTGAACAGGAACAGCAGCCAAAACTTCTTTCGCTGACACCTCTGCTCATTTAATTTCGCCGGGAGTCGATATTTGATCGGTAATATATTACTCTCCTCTCCTCTCATTTTTTTTTTTTTTCAGTGATTGAAATGAGATTTTTATGTGTTAGAAAATGGAATTGCTTGAAGTTGTGATTTTCTTTTTTTTCGCATACATATGTCGATACATCCATAAAAGGAGGAGGTGAAATGGGTAGTATATATGTGGATCATTAATCTTATCAAGAAGATTTATGGCTGATATGATATAAGCATAATTACATTATACAATAAACATGAAAATAGTTGAAGCATCAAATTATATACAGATAAGCATGATTTAAATATTTTTTTTGGATATTCGCCACGCTACAACTTATTTCTAACCAATGTATTGTATACGTGTGCAGCCGCTTCATAAGCCTTGACGACGCTGTCACACGCAAGATGGCGATCAGGAGCGGCGGTAAAACTTCAGGCACTAACTCGACCTCCAACGCCCACGAACATGTCATCGCCCTTAATCGTAAGCCCATGAAGCATAGGCCTCTGCTCCAAAGAGAGGCTATTCCTACGGATCTGTGGCAGAAAGAGATGGGGAAACTAAATCCTGTTTCTCCCACAAGAAAATCGCATCATTCCTTTAACCCTATGGCAAGCAGCGGCAGCTTTCGCAACTTGTCGTCCATGGCAAGCAGCAGCAGCAATGCTGCTCAAACTTATATGATAGCACCTACGCATCCCCTTCCGGTTCTCTCACCCTTCCATAAAGTAAATGCAGAGGAACTCCTCTTCTCGCCCATGGCTTCGACAAGCCGCGTTGGTATCCACGAACACGCCATCACCGTCAACCATGCTGATGACGATGAATAATCAAGAATTGCCGGAGTTCGTTAGCAACTACTTCAACGCCAGCGACCAGTTTCTGGGAATCTTCCCGGAACTCAAAGAAAGCGTCAAGGCTACGTTTGAGGAGAGGACGACTTTCACAAGCTTGAAGGACGCGCTGGGCGCTTCCACGGCTTCCCTGGAGCAGGTGATGGCAAAATTGGTGGGGGTTTATTCCAATCAGTTGAACATGCGGATTAAGCAGAAATCGCATGGTGACAGCCTTGATGCAGAGCTGGACGGCATCGATCTCCGCAAGGATATGCTCAATTTCATCTTCACGTCCTTCGCCGCAATCTGCGCGGTGGCTGCCTTGGTCGCCGCCAAATTACATCCCGTGAGCATGGCCATGGCGGCGGGGGGTTTCGCCACTGCGGCCTCCGTCGTGTTTCTTGCGGTGGCGAAAAGGGTGGATTCGCATCTTGACGAGCTCAAGATCCCCGTGAAGAAAAGCAAGGACATAAGCGAAGCTATCGCTGGGGCCGCCAAATTTGCGCTCGTATGCTTGTGCGACATACATGCATTGGCTAAGGAAGTGAAGTCCCACACCGAATCCGCAATGAAAATGGTGGATTCTGGGGCTGAGTCCAACGTGATCGCGACTGAAATAGAGGAGTTGAAGCGGGGGTTTCAGAAATTGGAGACAAAAGTTGACCGCTGCGGCATAGATGCCGACTCCGGTAGGCAAACTATAATTCACACCATTATCACGAATTTGGATTAGAGCTCCTGATTTTGGTTAAAACACGACTGCCTTCGTCAGTATACATTGTACTCCCTCTCATAGATGCATTCTTTCTTTTTTTTGGGGACGATTCTTCAGACTATAGTCTCAACTTTTCTATTTTTATACTATTACATATTCCTTTCATTTCACCGGGAATGACATATTTATTTTTGGAAGTTCTGGCATGTTTTTCCATGCTTCAAAACGATGGGCTTTAAAATGAATTTTTGAAGATTTCTTTCTTTTACGGGATACTACGACTGTATGAAATCCATACAAATAAAACGTGCCAGAACTTCCAAAAACAAATAGGTCATTCCCGGTGAAATGGAGGTAGTATTTGACAACACTATCTCCATTTATTTACAAGAATACTCAGTTAAACCATCTTTATGTCTCTACAATTTAACTGACCTCACTTTCCACTAAGATCACACTCAACTAACATTTTTTAAAATTCATACTGGAACAAACATGTATTCCATTGTCTAGTGAATTGGAGGGAGTACTAATTTTTGTGACAATTTGTGCTTTTTCTTTAAAGCCGGAGCTGGATTACTCAATTTAATTTAATTTTAGGCTAGTAATAATTGTAGAATTATTGACATGCTAAACCTTCAATTGTTCTTCATACCGTGTTCATTATCGGCTTCAATAGGCTTTTCGTTCCACACACGTATCTCCACACAGGGGCGGATCTTTTCATGAGCTTGACTGGGCTGAAGCCCAGTGAAAGCCCAAAATATTTATGTTTATATATATAGATGTTAACATATTAAATACATTTTAGCCCAGCCCAAACATTTAACATACTAGAAAGACTAATTAAGAACTAACAAAAAAGGCCCAAAAGCTATCAAATTAATTTATTTTGCTTTTCACTTTGATACTCCATATTTCGCTAGTCTAAGTCTTCAACCTCGTCAGACCGGAAGCATATTCTCACGGAAGCATATTTTTATTCTCCCACTTGATGAATTTAAATTGTGTTTTATAGGATTTTGATTCAAGCCCTTTGTACTTTAGTTAGAATTTTTCAATTTTTTATGTTTTGCACTCACTTAGATGCTGCTAAATTAATCTAATGAAATTACTGGAACAAGAAGGTGCATCTTATGTAAACATAAAAATATTTTTGGCATATATAAAATTTACTTTTCAGTCCACCCCACTATGACGTCTTGGATCCGCCCCTGTCTCCACACATCTTCTTTCCCATAAAAAAAATTACATAACTCCAATAAGCGTAGTTCTTTCCATCCAAACGAGCATTGATCGATGGACTGTAGCGAGTCGTCTCTTTTAGCAGCCATAGTGAAAACCCAAAAAAAGAACCCTAAAAGAAAACCACCAAAAACAAAAACAATCGAGTAACCAAAGAACCTCAACAAGATCAGCACTAACTCTTTAAACCTACATATCAAACTAACATAATAATCATAGAATCAACCATTGATGATAATGAAAAGAAATCCATTAAACATCAAAGTGGCCGCATTCTTGCAATGAAGAGAATGTATCAATTTCTACGTAAAGCCTTCATCAGGGTAAAGGGAAAAAAAAGAAACAAGAATACCTTTGGGTGTGTTTACTTTTTATACCTCTATTTAGAGGGATAGAATGAGATAATATAATATGGTTTAAATTTATAATAAATAGAGGGACCCACAATTTCTATATGGTGTTTACTTTGAATGATAATAGATGTGTATAATTGTATATATTATACGACTCTGTTTACTTTGACATAAAAGGAGGTAAAAGAAAGTATAAGAAAGTATAAAAATTATTTACCACTTTATAATCCGTTTACTTTGAGACAACGAAGCGCAACTCAACTAGTAAGACGCTTCTCCTCCAACCAAGAGGTCGGGAGTTCGAGTCACTTCGGGTGCGTGTGTGTGAGTGTGTTGTGTTTGTCTAATAATAATAATAATAATAATAATAATAATAATAATAATAATAATAATAATAATAATAATAATAATAATAATAATAATATAACATCGTGGTATAAAATTATATCATTGTGTGAAGGATATCGAAGGATATTGGTTTGGCCAAGATTTTATACCACTTGATCAGATTTTGTATATATCAAAATAAACGAAAGACATTCCATGTTGGGAGAAAACCATTGCCTCCGGTGATGATTCACTGCGATAGCCAAGCGGCTATTGGTAGGGCAAAAAGTGGTTTATATAATGGTAAGTCTCGACATATTCATCGACGACATAATATCGTGAGACATTTGATCAAAACTGAGATTATTTCAGTCGACTATGTAAAGTCGTTGGATAATCTAGCGGATCCACTAACCAAAGGGTTAAACTGTGATCAAATGAATAAGTTGCTTGAGGGAATGAGAGTTAAATCCACAAATTAAGAACTATCATAGTGGTAACCCAACCATGATGATTGGAAAACCCAAGAACTTGGTTCAATGGGAAAACTAAGTGATGAAAGTTTGTGTGAAAACACTCACATTTATCTATTCCTTAGAAAGTGTTTGAGTGTTGAAAGCTTGCCTAGTGGTGAGGTTAAGTCTATGACTTTTAATGATTCCTAAATACCTCGAAGAGGTTGAGTATGACAAGATACTCGGTAAAGAATCACCTATATAAGTGTGAAGTGAGGTCGCTTCGTTAAGATACACTTATGAATCCAAAGGGGTGTCCAAGGCCGAAATGGGCTCAAAACGTGAGAACGGATGAGGTTGAGGTGTATAAGCGTTAACATCATTGTCTCGGTGCACGCCATGGAGGGATAGTTCAAAGCATTGCGCTACTATACCGCATGTGTACTCGATGGTGCTGACTATGGAAGGTTCAAAGTCACAAACTACCTATCCTAATACTTTTATACCTCGTGAGGATTGAGCTCTTGCATTTGCATACATTTGCATATGGCTATCTCACTCATGTGGGGGATTGTTAGAAATTTGGTGTTTTGACCATATAAATAATAATTAATATTTAATTTATTAATTAAATTAAATATTATATTATTGATCTACTCATAGAGTAGATGAACGTGGTGTACTTATATGCTCAAAACCGATTTTCGGTGAGTGAGATATAAATGTTCAAAGATTGTGGGTTGTGGATGTGGTCGGCCTCGGCCTCGGCCTCGGGTCTTAGGCTTCGGCCTTAGACGTCGGCCTCGGCCTCAGCCTCGGGTCTTAGGCTTCGGCCTTAGACGTCGGACTCGGCCTCGGGTCTTAAGCTTCGGCCTTAGATGTCGGCCTCGGCCTCAGCCTTCGACTTTGACTTCGGTCTCGGGCTTCGGCCTCGGCCTAGGCACTTCGGCTTCGGCCTAGTCACCTCGGCTTTGGCACTTTGGATGACTGACTAGCCCAACTTCCAGAAGAAGTTCTAGAATGTGACTTTTCAACTGAACAGTCGGGTGACTCTTCAATTGAACAATCAGCCCTTTCACCTTTCGTCTCCACCACTACCTCCAACATCCTTTATGGCTGATTAATGCCATCATGGCATTAATGACCCACCGGGTGAGACATGCTTATAAATAGGCTGCATGCAGGCATTCTAGACAGAACTAGAAACATTATGTCTGCATCTTCAAGCTTTCTTCCACATTTTTTGAGCTCTTTCCTCGCCTCTTTTCCAGTTCACCGGAGCTTCTTGGTTTGCGGTGCTGCTACTAAGAAGACGATAAGTCATTTTATCTTTGGGGACAAA
Source organism: Mentha longifolia (assembly GCA_001642375.2). NCBI lineage: Eukaryota > Viridiplantae > Streptophyta > Magnoliopsida > Lamiales > Lamiaceae > Mentha > Mentha longifolia. The sequence goes on along the minus strand of CM038120.1, from coordinate 26,167,163 downwards.
GCGCCAAATTCGTGAGCACTAGCTGGGGCGTAATTCGTCTTGCGGAAAGAGGATTTCCTCGACTCGACTTCAAATCTCAATTTATTTGTAGTTTTTTCTGATTTCACTTGTAATCTTTGATTTTTCTATTGTAATTGTACGCCCGGCAAGTTGTATTTTTCCAACAAACTTTATATCTGGAGATTCAAAGTCTATGGTTTGCAAATTAAAGAAGTCCATCTATGGTGTCAAGCAGGCATCTCCTCAATGGTATCACAAGTTTGATCAAGTCATTACCTCTTATGGTTTTGAGATAAATGTCGTTGATGATTGTGTATACTGCAAATTCAGTGGGAGTAGATACGTTTTCTTGATATTATATGTTGATGATATCCTTCTTGCAAGCAACAATATAGGCTTATTGCACAAAACCAAGAGTTTTCTCAAGAAGAAATTCGAGATGAAAAATCTTGGTGACGCCTCTTTTGTATTAGAAATCCAAATACTGCGAGATCATTCTCGAGGTCTTCTTGGATTGTCACAAAAGAGTTATATCGATATGGTCTTAGGAAGATTCAGCATAAAAGATTGTAAACCTTTGGATACCCCTGTGTCTACGGGAGACAAGTTCAGTCTCAATATAAATGCCCTAATAATGACTTTGAGAAGAGTGAGATGCAAAAGATTCCATATGCTTCGGCAGTAGGAGGTCTTATGTATGCTTAAGGTTGTATTCGTCCAGACATAGCTTTTATAGTGGGAGTTTTGGGTAGGTATTTTAGCAATCCGGGAGAGCAACATTGGAGAGCAGCCAAACGCGTGATGCGTTATTTGAAGAGAACAATGGATTATATGCTCACTTATCGAAGATCAGAGAATTTGGAGATCATTAGGTACTCTGATTCTGATTTTACTGGATATCAGGGTATGTGTTTACGTTGGCATGAAGAACTATTTTCTGGAAGTCTGCAAAATAGACTCTTGTAGCTTCTTCTACCATGGCGGTAGAGTTCAATTCATCGCTTGTTACGAGACATCCAATCATGCTTTATGGTTACAGAACTTTGTCATAAGGCTGTGGGTGGTCGATAACATAGAGAGACCATTGAGGATTTATTGTGACAATAATTCAGTCGTGTTTTACTCCAACAACAATAGAAGTGCTACAAAGTCGAAGTTTATAGATATTAAGTATCTTGTTGTAAAGGAGAGAGTTTAGAATGAACAGATTTCTATAGTGCACATAGGAAAAAGTAAAATGCTAGCGGATCCTCTAACTAAGGTATTAACACTGAAGGTTTTTCAGGAGCATACTGCCCATATGGGTGTTGTTGGTGACATTGCTTTAGTTTAGTGGGAGTTTTCGTTCTATGTGATACTAATACACTTGTTTTGGATTGTTCATTTTTTTTTTTGCAGAATAAGATGTTGGTTTTGATTTCATTCTGAATTCACTTAAGTTGTCTTTTGTGATGTTTTACATTATATTTATGAATTGATCCCATTAAGGACTAAAGTAGAACCAGTTGGAAATAGACATGATAAAGATCACATTACATGTAATTTCCATGTTTCTCACCATATTTGATTGATGTCATTGAATATATTAGTTATGGTAATTATCGGGGTTAAGCCACGATTTGTCATGTGGTAAACATCGTGGTAGTTTCATTTCTAGTATATGAGATGAACCAGATTGTTAAGACATAGTCTAAAAATAAATAACATAAAGTTGCAGAACCAAGAATTCTTTGATATAATTGCTTTTGGAAAAAATATGTAACCCAAATGGGTGATTGTTAGGAAATTTATTTCCTATTAAATAATTTTGTGGGCAATATATTTTTATTGCAATTATATTAGCTATTTATTATTTATGGACTTAATTAAGTGTTCTAATTAAGTGAAAGTCTATGGGCTATGTAATTGATATGAGCTTATGGGTAGATAGCTAATACTAGTCCAATTAGGTGTTTATGGGTAACCTAATTGACTAGTATATAAAGAATATTTGGTTATGGTTCCCGATATATTAAATCGAACAAAGTTTATCTTCTCTCCATCTGGAAGAAAACGTAAAGCCCCATACGGTGATTTAGTTGAGGAAGGCCATAATACCAAATCCGTTCGTGTTCGTGATTCCAGATTGTTTTTGAAGGTATTCCGCATCAAATAATTCAATCTCAATGGATCCAGATATTCCTATGATCTTTGATAATCGAGTACGATGTTTAGGAATTGAATTTATGTTATATGCGTTTTAATAAAGTCTAACACATGTGACATGATCTGCTACATGTTCGCATACGAATTCTCGAAGGGAAACTCGAGTTTATTACATTTGGCTCCTATGCTTGGTATTTTTGCAATATATGGTAAGTAAGACAATCCATCATATCATTGGAAAATTTACAGGGTAGAGTAAAATTAAAAGTAATTTTCAAGGGCAAAAACCTAGTTGAATACAAAATAGCCTGGTTTCAACTTGAAACTACAGTCAGCTGTATTATTGTGTCATCTACTATACTATAGCTATACCGTTTACAAAATGCACCACTCTCACCTCTTGCAAGGAAATAGGGTGCTTACACCAACATCAAATAACAGCAGTATGGGTATAATTTACGAGCAATGAAGTTCAGGCGAGAGCGGATCTGGGAATAACTTGAAGACCGGTTGTATTCAAAATTTGGTTGAAGGTTGAGAAAGTGCAGTTCATCTACTTTCTTGCTAGAGAAAGTCTTCGACTGGATATACGAACGTGCTACATCTAGCTAGCATCATCTCCACCTCTTTCTTATACTGCAAGTTTTAGATCAACTTACTCAAAATAGGTTGTGACTAACATAATAAAACAGCATGTCAATCAATATCCATTGCCAGATTTTGATCAAGTCGCATAGAAAATGTCAATCTTAGGCAACCTTAATCAATATCCATTGCCTTCCCCTCCTTCGCAATAACCTTCCACATTGCTACACACCTTATCAATGTCCATTGACTTCACCATAAACCGCCATCAATTTCAACCATAAACCATATAATAGTCAATATAATTCATGCAACTTACCTTATACAATCGATCTATTTTTAGACGAACAAAAATGGTATTATGGCCAGCCACATTATGCTAAATAGATTAACTCATTTTAATACGATTATCTCTGATAGTTATATTTTGATAATATCTTAAATCGAAGCACTCATATATATTTTACTTAATGTACTCATATTAGTACTACTACCTCCATCTCATTTATTAGGCCACTTTCACTTTATTGACTTTTTCGGCACGTATTTCCACCGAAACCTAGTACGCGTTTTAAAATATAATTTTAAAGTATCGATTCTTTTACGGGATACTATAACACTTATAGTATCCCGTAAAAAAACGATACTTCAAAATTATATTTTAAAACCCGTACTAGGTTTCGGTGGAAATGCGTGCCGGAAAAGTCAATAAAATGAAAGGGGCCTAATAAATGGGATGGAGGTAGTATTATTTTAGAAAAATATCTCATTAATTATATAGCACAAAGTATTCTTTTCTCGTTTATTAAATTATACAGAATATGACATGTACTACCTCCATCCCATTACATTAGTCACATTCACTATTGCGGCACGTTTTTCCACCGAAACCTAGTACGGGTTTTAAAATATATTTTTGACGTATTCATTTTTTCACGGGATACTATGACACTCATAGTATCCCGTGAAAAAATGAATACGTCAAAATTATATTTTAAAACCCGTACTAGATTTCGATGAAAATACGTGTAAAAAGGTAAATATGACTAATGTAATGGGATGGAGGTAGTAAGTAATTTACTTTGTAGATAGACTTAAATTGTGTCTGCACAATTCTCTCTTAAAGAATAGATTTAATCTTACTAAAAGAAAGCCTAAAAAGACTAGCAGAAAGGTTAATGCATACTCTGATGGTGCAGACTGCAGCCTATGTAGACTGTCCTCAATTCTCTGAAATTTGATTGAAATAGTGATACTCGCTCTCCGTTTTTTATTTAGTGAACCAAAATTTTGGATAGAAATTTTTTTGTATTTTGATGATATAGTAATAAATTAATGTGTTAAAGTAGAATAATTATGGGTCCATCTAATTTTTTTTAATAGTATCAAAGTGTTAAAGTAATTATGGGGTCTACCATCCAAAATAGAAAGGTTTAGTAAAGGGAAGACGTCTCAATATAATAAGAGTGTCATTAAATAGAGAATAGATAGAGTTTTTTTTTTTGAGCGACTAATATATATATATATATAGGGATGGGATCATATACAAAATTATTTTTGTGTAAGAAATAAGAAACATGCATGACCCTTGATCACTCCAAAATAAATGGATCAGATTTAATGAAAAATTAACCGCCAAGATTTTAATTTACTTAAAGCCGTTGAATTGTGAGTTATGGAAGGCTAAATAAAAAATATTTTAAAATTATATTGTAAAACCCATACTAAATTTTGATGGAAATACGTGTCGAAAAAGTCAATAAAGTGTTTGGGACTAATAAAGGGGGATGAAGGTAGTATATATAATTTGAAATATTTATTGTATTTGTAGATTATTAATGAGGCAAGCCATTTTCTTAAATTAGGTATAAACCAGCACCTTTTAATTATAAAAACATGTTTTTCAATATAAGTACAATACTTAATCCATACATTAGAATGGAAAATGATTTAGGGGTTCGAATATATTGTGTGGTTAAAATAATTAATCCCTCAATCTTAAATTAATTGACATGTATATTAAATCAGGTCTTCCCACATCAATGAACTTGTTTATTGAAAGAAAGAAAGAATTAGTCATTAAATGGACCGCGAATCATCTTATCATCCATTTACTTTTCAACATGTATCTCAATATAATTTAAATTGTGTAAAAGTTTAAATTAGTATAACTTGCTCATTTATTCTCCGATTTTTATAATTTTTATATCAAATTAAAAGTTTGGATATGATCCTTCATTTAAGACGAGACATTAATATATTTTTATACATTTATGATGCTGTAGTTTTAAAATAATAAAATTATTAAGAGATTAAACACTACACTTTATCTATAACCAAACACTCCTAAAATTTCGTGCCGAAAAGTAACAAGTCAATTTATCTGGGACGGAGAGGGCATATGGTCTTGAAAGTGCTATTTACGGTTTGTTTTATTTATTTGTTTAATTTTGATTTCGTTAAATAAAAAATTCCAATTGCATTTTTTAATGTAAACCATATAGGGGTGAGCATTCGGTTATTTTGTTTGGTTTTGTCTTAAAATATAACCAAACCAAATAACGAATTTTTTTAAAATTACATCCAAACCAAACCAAAATTATTTCGGAAACCGAACCAAATTAACCAAAATAAATATTTGGTTATTTTCGTTAATTCGGTTTGTCCAATTTTTTTACCATTTCTTTTGAATACTAAATATGATATCATTCCAGTACTAATAATTCATAAAAAATATTTTTACCAGTTCGAAAAAACTTAAGCATCTCAATTAGTGAGTAATTGCAAGAATTTCCACCGATTCAACTGAATTACTGAGTAATCCAATTCAGTCATGTATCGTTTAAACTATTCCAGTAATCCAGTATCGCCTCTTCGACTAGTGGACTTCAAATTTAAGTAATTACTCCATGATCTTAACCGAATAGACTCAACTAGTGACTAATGAAATGATATAAGTTGGACTCAAATATTATCTTAACATCTGTTTTTTGACATATTGAAATGCGTGCAAAAGATCAACTCATACCAATATGGGGGGCGGAGGGAGTATTATTTTTGATTTTTTGAAACAAAACTCTTATTTGGCATAATCAATATCAATATATATACATATATATATATATATATATATATTATACATTTCGTTGCGGATTCAAAGCACCATATCGATTCATATGCTTACATGGCGCTTCCTACATCCACCATTCGTATTTATCTAAAACTATATAATATTTATACATATTAATATTAATCATATTATATCTATGCAAGTATTATGGTCCAAAAATGACAATATTACATGTAGCCGGCAGGACTTGAACTTAGTGTAATTTAAAATAAAATAAATAACAAACATACTTCCTAACCACTAGACCAAATTATTGATATACATTTTCAGTAAATATTTGTAATCGAGTTTATATACTGAATTGTTCTTGTATACTTGAAGCTGTTTACGATTTGTTATGCATGCTTGATTCATTTTGTAACGAAAAATATATTTTAATTTTTAAACACAAAATCGATTAATAATTTTTTGATATTTTTTTAAAATGCAGTTTTTGAATTTTTGTTTGCCCTAAGACTATTTTGATTTTAAGGTAGAGTATAATTGTATATCAATATCTATAATTGTCAAATTTATATATATTTTTATAATAAAAATATATATAAATTCAAGATACTTTATAGTAAATTAGATATAAAATAAGAATCCTTTCAAAATTTCCCGTTGATTTATACTTTTATTTATATAATATACTACTATAAAATAATACCCCCGTCGAATTTCGACGGGATACAAACTAGTTAGAGGTACAAACTACAATGGCAATAAACAAATACTCCATTTCAAATACTAATCTTAAAAATAAAGTATGAAATAAATAACGCTTAACTTCATTCAATATTTTCAATACATGTCCAAAATATTCATGATGTTATTGCACAAATTATGTCATAAATACTTCATCTCTAATAGCATTTGTCATATACTAAGTCATATATATATTTTTAAATGAACGACATTCAACGTTTAAACCAATTACTCAAATATAAATAATATCGGGATTTTATTTCACACTAAGCGCCCACAAACGAAAAAAAACTTAATTGAAGTTCAAACTGTAATTTACGACATTTAAATGGGTAAAATATTTTTGAAAAAGAAAAACATTGTTCCGAGATACATAAATAGACAAGAAAAAAAGTTAAAATAACCACTTTATCAAAATAAAAATAAAAAGTAGCCACTTTTTAAAAAAAGATAAATAATAGTCACTATTACTTTTATACATCTCTCTTCATTCTTTTTTCTATTTTATAAACTGGAAATTAAAAATGATAATTTAAATAAATTTATTAGCCCACTTTTTCGTAAACTAGTATCTTGAACGTATATTAAAAATAAAAAAGTATAAAAACAAATTCATTGTTTTAAAGAACAATAAACAAATTCAAATTAAAGAATTAAGTACTATACCCTACTACTAGGAGTATTTCTGAAATGGGGAGTGGGGTCCAGGTGCTGGCTTGGTGGGGGGAGGACAGGTTGGGGTGGCTACAGGTATTGGGGCCCATAGTACATACCTCCTAAATAAATAAAAAGTGAAAGTGTCCCAACCAATAGGATTGCATTGTGCAATGCAAAACTACGCACCGAAGACTCTCCCGTAATTAATGCATTTGAGATGTCATCTACTCGATCCGTTCTCCAATTTTTGACAAATTTTGAGCACATAATTTAATATATTTTGATAATGTATTAATAAATTAAATATTAAAATAAAATAATTGTAGACCCAATTAATATTTTTAATGGTATTAAAGTGAAGTGAGAAATGATATGCTACTCCCTCCGTCCTATTTAAACATGCCTATTTCTTTTTGGCACGGGATTTTAGGAGTGTGTGTGTAAAGATAAAGTATAGTGTTTAATATTTTAATGTCAATTTTATTGTTTTAAAATTAAATCATCATAAATGCATCAAAATATATTGATGTCTGATCTTAAATGAAAGATCGTATCAAGACCTTTAATTTGATATAAAAATCATAAAAATCGGAGAACAAACGAGCAAGTTATGATAGTTTAAACTTTTAGAATTTAAATTATATTGGGATACGTGCTGAGAAGTGAGTGGATGATGGGGTGATTAATAGTGGGTAATTCTTTCCCTATTAGGAAACTGACCTATTCTAATGGGACGTCCCAAATAGGAAAACTGGCCTATTCTAATGAGACGGAGGGAGTACTTCCTTTTGATGGGCACCTTCGTGAGCATCCTTGCCGTTTTATCATTTTGATATTACTTTGTTCGATTTTTTCGATTGTTTTATATTATAATACCTTAAAAATTAATTTAAAAATCATAAAATTTAAAAAATAATTAAAAATCAAAACTCGATTTGCTTTATTACTCATTTTTTGAAGTTAAAAATAAAAAATAAAAATCAAACTTTGATTTTTTAGATTTATGATTTCTAAATTAATTTCTAGGGTATTAGAATATAAAACAATTGAAAAAAAATCAAAAACGTAATGTCAAAATGATAAAATTATGATTAAAATAATTATGGAGTTTACGTCCCAAAATAAAAATGATCAAGAAATGAAGGACGTCCCGATATAGTATTAATGTTAAAAAATAAAGAAGGGAATGAGTATTGGTCATGGACATGGTACACCAACAATTTGTTGTTGGTTTGTAACTTTTGCCCTTGTCTCTTGTGATTTGACGGTTGACACAGTAAAGGACTTTGGAGAAATCATTACCCTAATTAAGTAATCGATTGAGATTTTTGACATTAGTGTTTCTTCATTTCAACAATTAATTTGACAAGATGGTCGCAAAAATCGACTCTACAAATGCAGTATTAATTTCCTGAATTAATACTCCGTAACTCAAAAGTAATGCATGTCTAGCTATTAATAACCAATATTTCAAAATTATTATAACCAATCTCCTCTTTCATTAATAACATCAAAACCCCTATTAACATTCTTCCTTCCTCCACCAAATAATGGGTGTGTAATTAATGATAAATTAGCATTAAATAAAAATAATTTAGACAAAGAACTTTATTATTAATATGTGTGCAAAACCCAAAACGACAAATAAAAAAATATGGGAAGGAGTGGTTGATAGTAGAATAAAAGCAAAAACATAAATTTAGAAGTAATTAATGAAAAGATATACTATATCTAAGGGTAATTTTGAATTGAATTTGCAAAAAATAAAGAATAAGAGTCGAACGACATTTACTACGAAAGGGACTAGCATGCTTTAGACAAGTTCATCTCCCCGGAAAATCTTTTAGGGGTGTAAGTGTAGTACCCCCAACCCTAACCCTTTAAAATAAATGCAAAATCATATGCTATTTCACTCCCCCAATTAATGCATATTTAGTGCTCGTTTGGTTCAAGTTGGGTAACGGAAATGGAATGAAATCAAGTTAAATAAGGGAATGATAATGATAATGGTTACTTTTATTGAGTGTTTGGTTCAATAGTAGAATGAGAGTCACTTGTGAGGGAGGTTCCCTTTATCCTTGTTTCTCCTCTTTTTTGATGGGTAACAATATAATGGAATGAGTTACACCCAAGTAAGGGAAATTGATAACTTATTACTAAAAACAAACAAAATGTAATTGAATCAATTACTTGATTCTCTTTTCATACCAAAAAAAATTTAAACCAAACATGGACTTATTCTGGATAAATTTAATACATAGTGGGAACCCAAAAGTTTTGGAATATTTTTGCCATCCATATCAGCACATGTCTTGAGGAGTCACTATGTCTATGTCTATATTTCCACGTATCAATTAGACGGTTAGAATTATATTTGGGATAAGGTACAAATACCCCCCTAACGTTTTGATGAAAAAAACGAATTGCCCCCTGAACTTTGTTTTGGTACAAATAGGACCTTCATCTTCATTTTTAGGTACAAATACCCCCCCCCCCAACATTTTTACGAAAAAATAAATAAATTGCCCCCCGAACTTTGTTTTGTTACAAAAATGACCATCATCTTCATTTTTAGGAACAATTCACCAAACCTAGGAACACTCACAGCTGTTTTTTCTGATTTTTTTTTTTTTGTACAAGCAAGCACACGGTGGGCATGAGGACCGAGCGTCTCTCTCCGTCTCCAACAACCAAACTCGTGCAAGAAGTGGTTGACATGACGAGTTTGAGGTACAACAAGAAGGCGGTGCCGACATTGAGATAGCAAAGTCACCGATGACATCGTCATTTCAAGAGAGAAAGGTGAGCAATTAGGGATTTTATTTTTTAAAAATTAGGATTCTCAAGATTTATGGGACAATTTGTTATGGAAGGGATATATATTATGACTAAAAATGAAGATGAGAGTCTTTTTTATACCAAAACAAAGTTCAGGGGGCAATTTGTTTTTTTTATAAAAACATTAAGGGGGTATTTGTACCTAAAAATGAAGATGAGGGTCTTATTTATACCAAAACAAAGTTCAAGAGGCAATTTGTTTTTTCATAAAAACGTTAAGGGGGTATTTGTACCTTATCCCATTATGTTTTGCAAACTATCTGACCAACTAAAGTCCAAAAGCATTTCCAAATTTCTTCTTACTGAATTGGGTAATCGGAATCTCACGCAGTCACACGCATATATACGTACACGGTGTATGTACGTAGAGGCAGAAGCTCATATCAAGAATCAAGAATTATTTATATTTTTAAGTATGCTATTAAATGTATGAATCCAAAATATATACTATTTGAGTTCTTAATGTAAGTATATATTGTTATGTTATTATTATGATTAGTACAGAAAAACCATTTAATTTACTCTGAATAAATAAATAAATATAATATTTTTGAATATTTTTGGTTTTTCAGAAGAAGAAAAAAAAAAGTACTATATTAGAATTTTTGAGTGTAGTAAAAGATATCAAAAATTTTGCTACACTCCAAAAATGACACATAAGAGGTTTTTGCCATCTATCTGAAATTTTGCTACCGAAAGAAGAAGATAAAAGACACAAAAAGTTTTGCCATCACTATCAATTACTTTCAAAGCACGACCTCTCACCCTGGGACGAAGCCTGGGGGGGGGGGGGGGGCATGCAGTGGTCCTAGTTCAGCATCATCCTACTAATAAATTATAGATTAAGTATTAAGTAATTGAATATTTTGCATTTGAAGTATTTGGTGTAGTTGACTGAAAGCCTTTCCAAATTTTATGCGGTCGAGACGTCGAGTGTTGAAATTTCACTCCTCTTTCCTTGGACGTTTTCTTTATTCTGTTCTTTTTTCTCTAGTTTTTATTCCTCAAGTGGTCTATACTATTCTTTATTTTATTTATGCATTGTTTTATTATTCTCATTCTTTTCTTTATTCCTCAAATGGTTCACTAAAATAATAGTAATTATTATTATTATTATTATTATTATTATTATTATTATTATTATTATTATTATTATTATTATTATTATTATTATTATTATTATTATTATGCGATGGTAGTTCAAAGTGACCAATATAATATGAATATTATGTAAAAAAACATAATATTATTATTAGATTTGAAAGGTCGGAGATGCTGAACTAGGATCTTCGAGCATGAATGATACGATCGAGCATGAAGAGGAATATTATTATGCAGCTCGCACCTCTGCATAACAGCTTGAGATCCTTTATCCCCAAATTTGTATCCTATTGGTGTCCCAAAATTTAATTTTTACTATTTTCATGCAATTTTTTAATAAATTCATTTTATAATGATTTAATTTAATTTAATGATTATTTTCAAGGGTTCACCCATCCCCATTAGGGTTTATAATTATTTTTCAGTATTTTATTTAACTTTTATTAGTATATTAGGGTTGAAAAATTCAAAACTAAAATATATAATTTCAAAAAAAAAAAAAAATCAAATCTTCTTCTTATAATTGTCTATTATGATTTACTATATTATAGTATTTTTATTTTATAAAAAAATAATATAAAATTAGTAGATATTGAATTATGAGACATTATTGGGACACCATTTTGAGGATAGAGGATATCATCCCCTGCATAACATCATCCGTTTAAAATTTAAAGGGTAAACGAGTTTCTTAAAAAAAAAAAAAATTGAATTTAGAAATTTGTTTTTACTAAGTTAAGTGATTATTTTTCACTATTATCACATATGTTATTGTTATCTTATTATAAGTTGGACCCCACTGAATAAAAATTCTGGGGCTTGGTCACTACGTACTCTCACCTATTTAAACACTCCTGTGCTTCCTTCCTTTGCTTCCTTCCTTTGCTTTGCTAGTTTCATAATCCCAGATCATTCTGATTAATTTCTCCATCCCCACTCTCACTCTCTGCTTCTCAAGCATGAACGACGACACTGCTGGAGCTTATAACTCGTCGTCAGAGCAAATCATGAATGAAGAATTATCTGAGTTTGTTCGCGACTACTGCGCCAACACCCTCAATGCTAGGGATTCCTGGGTAGCACAACTCCGGCACCCCCGATCGCTTATTCACTTTTTCAATACCAACTTCCATTCTGTTCACAGGCGCGAGTTGCGGGTGCGGAACAGACTCCAACGCTTCCACAACAGCTTCGTTGAGAAGCACGGCTGCATCGCTGCCTGGAAGAATGTGAGCGCCGCCTTCTTTACTGCCGCCGCCGCCACCAGCGCGGGGGCCGCGGCCGCAACAGCCAACGCCAAGAAGCCGGTGGCGGCTGCGGCGGCTTCTGCAGCCTCCATCCTGTTTGGCGCACTCGGGAAATGGACGCATTCACTTCTGCTCAAGGAAGAGAGTGCCGTGGAGAAACACAAGGACGTCACCAGCGCCATGATTGAGGGTTCCGAACTCATCATCAAGGATCTGGCCGAGATTCATGCGTTGGCTCGGAGGATGATGCAGTTCGACCCCGAATCTATGGCTATGGAGGTTGATGTCAACACTATCTTAGGAAAGGAAGCTGACCGCTACAGCGGCCATGTGAGCCGGGCTAGAGCACGAGTGCATGATAGTATTATCAGAAACAATTGCATCGACGCTATTGATTACGGTAACTATATAGCCTTTTTTTTTTTTTTTTTTTAATTACCGTACCACACGTAAAAATTAAAGAAGATGTGGGTGACCTTTCTTGATAAATTTCAAAGTGTAGTCATTTTACGTCGCGAATTTCTGCCTAAAAACATCAGAATTGAAGTTTCCGACAATCTTTTGCAGTTAGGGCTGATATTTGATTGAAATTACTACTCCACTCCGTACGAGTTTCGAGGACACTGATGCCGCAAGTACCATTTCATTTTGTACTATTTGAAAGGTGAAAATTGTAGTGTTATATAGTAGTATATGGAAACCTATTTCTTTTCTTCTTTTGGTTGTGGGTCCTGACTGAGATCTTCTTAATTATAGTAGTATTTCCTTATTGCTATGTATCTAGTTTGTTAAAATCTTCCGATGTATGCTTCATGATCGTATTTTGTACTTGTAAGTATTCTACATTTGTTTCTAAAGGAAATAAATGATAATTGATAGAATCACATCTTATCTAAAAACTCGAACTTGTAGAGAGATATAAAATCTATTTTTATATTATAATTCCCAATAATAATCAACTTTACGGGACTACTTTTGTTGGATGTTGCATAATATTTTGAGTCTATTAGCTTATTGCTTTTCTTTGGAAATGAATATTAAGTGTTCTTCGTTTGAGTCCTTTTGATTGCTGATATTTGTTTCGTAATGAATTCTTTGTGTTCTTTCTCTATTTTTTTCCGCTTCTTTTATCCAACTCTTGGTCACACTCTAGCTGAGCCGACATTTGGGAGTCAGAGCCGTCATTTGGGAGTCAGACTGTGACAAGAAATTAAATAAAATTAATAAATTATTAAGCATAAGTTATAAAAAAATTTAGAAAAATAATAACACAAAATAGTGAATAATCTATGTAGAATTAAAATATGTAATCGTACTACTATATATATTTTTGTGGATACTAAATTGATTACTTCCTTTTTGGGGTATGATTAGGGTAGTAAAAAATAGTTTAACCTAAAAGATTGGTTTTGTTTCACAAAATATTCTACAAGTCGCTAGTCGGGCAGTGGGAGTTGGGACTAGCGCCTAGGCGGATTAGAATTTTAATGCTTAATTTTTATTATTTTTACACCATACTCTAAAATATAAACTATATAAACATATATTATCAATAATTTTCATTTTCTAATTCATAATAAAATATTAAAACACATAATATGCTAATTAAAAATATAATATCCATAAATTTAAACATGAAATCTATTTGTTAGTCATTAGTTCATAAAATCCACAAGACCACAAACCCACGAAAAAACCAAGATTGTTCACTCACAAATTAAGCCAACCATTTTCCAGCATTTACGATATGAAGAAATCATAAATTCATAATCTCTGTGTGTGTGTGTGAGAGAGAGAGAGAGAGAGAGAGCTGCTGCGTCACTGAGAAGTGGGCTATGCCACGGTGAAGGCTGGGGTTGGCCGCTGGCGGCGCGAGGATGGCGGCGATGGTTTTTGATTAGTGACAACGTTGGCGCTGCCACGAGACTACGAGAGGCAGCCACTGGAGGAGACGACGAGATGGCGCAAGAAAGAAGAGAGGGAAACCGTAGAGGAGAAGAGGGCAGAGGAGACGCGCGAATATGGTATTCAATTTTCAATTTGGGAATTTCATAATTTAATAAAGAAATTAAATAAACACAAATTTAAAAACCCTAAATATGCCGCCCAGCCCGTTTCCCCCCGCCTAGCACCGATTATCAGCGCCTAGCTCGCCTAGCGCCGCCTAGACGGCGCCTGGGCGGCCGACTTGGCTCAGAACGCCTAAGAAGAAACGATTAGATGAAAATCGGGTCGGCCGAGCTCCGATCAGCGCCGAGCGCCCGGCTAGCCTGACTTTTTGAACACTGATTTCACATGGCATCTTCTTTTCCTAATTAAATAGCCCTCCGGAGATCCAAATTCGTTTTGTTTCTTTAATTTATATTATGGTTTTCTTTAATTTTAATATATTGTGGTTTAATTTTACAATTAGTAATTTGGGTTCATCAATCTCATTAGGAATTATAATTAATTTTTCAACATTTAATTTAATTTCGATCAATTTATTAGTTAAAATAGGATCCACAAATTCAAAATTAGAATATATATATATATATATATATATATATATATATATAAAGAAAGTAGGAGTAATAATTTTTTTGAGGCTCTTGTTGAATGATAGTAATAGATGCTGACAAAACAATTAATAAATTAATAATGCACGCTCGATAGAGAAGAGAGATGGTGGGCTTCTCCGCGTCAGAAAAAAGTGGAGCTTAAGGATAAGAGTTTGAATGTATGAAAAAAGTTGTCTAAAAAATCCAAATCCTTTTTTCCTGAATTGCTTTGGCCATCGAGGGAGTTGTTAATATGAAGTGATTATAAATATGTAAAACAAATTGGACTAGACTTCAGTTTTTTTTTTTTTAATCGGTCAAAACATATTGCGCTCCCGTTTGGTTTGATATATTAGATTATGTAAGATATAATCCGGGATAAGTCAAGATTGAATCCCGGATAAAAAAAAAATGTCTGATTGACATGTTAACTTTTTATATGATTGATAATCATGTTTGATTTGCAAGATCGTATAATGTTATTCATTGCTCATTTATTAATATACCCTTCTACAAGATTATTTAATATATGTTCTTATACTTTAATCATATGTAATTGGAATATGATGGAAATAATATAATTGCAAATTTGAATGATAAAATTAATTAATGATAAAATTAATCTATTGAGCATTTTCTAATAATTATATATATATATATATATATATATATATATATTGTTAATTTGAGTTGTGATATAAAAGAATATTTTTGTAAATGAAAGTAAAATTTGAGGAATATTGTAAATGATAGTACAAGTTTGTTTAGAAATTTCATACTCAATTTCATAATTAATTTTATTAACTAGTCCTCTTAAAGTTACGCAATTAATTATTTAATTAATTTTGTTATTATATTTGAGAATTTTTAGAAACCAAGAGTTCAAACTCACCCATCCAAATAGCTAATTAATTTTAACCCACTTCCTCAAAATTCATACTATATTCTTACGGTGTGTTAATTTTTGAATTAATTTTCTGCAATTGGCATGCATTAATTATTTAGTAAATTATCGTTTCAAAAATAAAATTAGTGAATTATTAAACTTGCTCACTTTTAAAAACAATTACTATCATAACTCCTAATGTATCACAATTAAATACTAGTACAGAATTTAAGAACCATAGATAACAGAGCCACATGGGTATTTTGTTGGGATAAAAAGGCATTTTGTCATTCAATATGTATGAGACTAATTTAGTCACAGGGGTAAGCCTCCGACTCAATTCGTGGATTTTGGAGGATACAGTACCGGGCCGGATAATTCATAGGATTAAGTCCCGGGCTAGTTTGATTTTAAGTCTTATCAACCAAATATGAAATCTAGTCTAATTTGGGGTATAGTCCTGCCTAATCTCATGAACCAAACGGGGCCTTATAGTTAGAATCTAAATGATGTCAACACAGACAGTCAAGATGACGTCATATGGATGATTTCAGTTGAGATGACGTCATAGAGTTACAAACATTTTCACAACAAACAGCCGAATTTTCCCTGTGGAAATCAATGTTGTAAAGTACTTTAAGCGTACTTGAGACATTTTCCCTAATTGAGGCGAGGCGTAAGCCTCGAGGCGTAAGCCTCAAACGTTGGACAAAAATAGTTAAAAAAATAAACAAAATACTTATAAAACAAGAAATAACTAACAAAACATCAAATATAATAGCCTACAAGTCTTTTTAAAGTTCAAACATCAAATAAAATAGTCTAGAAGTTTAAAGTTCAAAGTATAAAATAAATTTAAAAGCATAAGAGTACTAAAAAGTTAATCAAACAACAAGTTATGGTCTTTGATCGGCCACTAATGTCAACCAACTCAAAATCATCATTATCTTCCTCTGCATCTCCATCCTTCCACTCGAGCTCCTCCTCTTCGGCGATGGGGAATGGATGGCGGCGACGAGGAGAGTCCCGGCTATCTCTGTCGCCGGGTCGGTAGAGACGGAGTGAGTGAGAGGAGGATAATAGAAGGATTGCTCTACTGAATTGTTTGTTGCTCTCACTTTTGTCTTTATTTTCTTTTAATTTTTTTTATAAAGGGTTAATTGAAAGGTATTGAGTGCTATTATGGCTTGGGCTTTTATTTAATTATGATGGACTACTTTAATTTGTTCAGAATTGAACAAAATCGCCCAGAATTTCTATCTACTTAATCCAATAATTCCAAAATTTGAGGCGTAAGCCTCATAAGACATCGAGGCATTTTGAGGCGAGGCGTACGCCTCAATTGAAAAAGGCGTGGGTTCCAACTATGAAGTTTAGGGCGTAAGCCTTGAGGCGCTCGTCAACCGCCTCGCCTCGAGGCGGGAGCCTCGATAGCCTTTTACAACACCGGTGGAAATATGAAGAAATTCACTTTTGGGACAAAAAGATTAACTCTTTAATTAAAAGGACAAAACAACTGGGGTCCACCGTCACATCAGTGCCTGCTTAATTATTTATTTACAATTTTCTTACCCAAAGATTTTTTTTTTCTTTTTTCTTTTTTTTTTCATTAGTGAATTTGCGATCTTGAAGCCGAGTTTCAAATTTGAGTAAATTGGTTGACTATGTAAATGGCGGATTTATTTGTTTGTTCTTTATTAGTTTTCGATCTATTTAAACAAAACAAAAAAAATACTCTCTCCATCCCACATTATTTGTCCAATTCTTTTTCGTCACGAGTTTTTAGGAGAGTGTGTTTAGATATAAAGTGTAGTGTTTAATATTTTAATGCAAATTTTATTATTTTAAAACTAGAGCATTATAGGTGCATAAAAAAATAAAAGATCGTATCAAGACCTTTAATTTGATATAAAAATCGTAAAAATCGGAGAATAAACGAGCAAGTTATGATAATTTAAAAAATTTCAATTTCAATTATATTGGAATACGTGCTAAGAGGTGAGTGGATGATAAGATGATTATTGGTCCATTTAATGGGCTAATTGTTTCATTTTTTGGAAACTAAACAAATAGTATGAAACGACCCAATTAAGCATACTGAACAAGTAGTCTAAGACGGAGGGATTATCTAAAATAGCCACCCTTTGCGAAAGTGGGGTTAGAGCATCCCCAATATTGCAACATAACATTCGGGGTCTCTACACTATTTGGTAAGCCCCATGAGACTATTTGGTAAGCCCCATGAGTAGAGTACTTTATCAAAAAATCAGATCCAGTGGTGAAGTGCTCTCTAGGGGGATCTCTCCGAGTTTCTCTCGACTTTACTATATTATTATTTTTTATTAATCAAACTATTTAAATAGATTTTTTATTTCATTAGGCTAAAAAAAATTACATAAAATTAAAAATTACTTAAATTAAATAGTACTCCGTATAATATAAAATAAAAATATCAAATTAAAAAATTTAGGACTTACTCCCTCCGTTTTCTCTGACTTGGCTCCTTTATTTATTGTATGGGTGGTATATAATAATAAAATGGGTCAAATCAGAGAAAACAGAGGGAGTATGACTTTTTTGGAGAAATAAAAGATTTCCTTGAAAGAAAGTTGGGGGAAGATAGGAAAAATTGTGGATAAAATGTTTGAGATGAGTGTGATTATTTATTTATTCTTTTATTGATATTGAAAATTACTTAAATTGTTTTGTTTTTTTTAAATAACAAAATCAGCTGGATTATTAAAAAACAATAAAATATTATGTAATACTGTCATATCAACTGTGAATACATTAAATGTGATCACGGTGGCCGGTAGATGAGCTCGTTTGGAGTATAAGTAACTTGTAATTAAAAAAAAAATGAAACTATCTATAATTTGTACATATCTTACGTACAAATTCCCGTGTACATAAAAATATATAATATTAGGCTCCGTTTACTTTAATGTAAAAGAAGATATAAGGGAGTATAAAAGTTTATTTATCACTTTATAATTCATTTATTTTGATGTATAAAAAATTCGGTCAAACTGTATAAAATTTCGGGCAGCCTTCTATATTATACCATGATATAATATTATACTTATGAAAATGGTGTATTAATTTTATACCACCTTTTACACTTTTGTAAAAAGACTTCTCTACCCTCACATACCATTTCCCAATTAAAAATAATAATGATAATTTAGACATTTTATATTTTATCCATCAATTTACTACAAAGTAAACAACATACTTGTATAATATAAATAATTGTATACACCTATTATCATTCAAAGTAAACACCATATAAAAATTGTGGGCCCCTCTATTTATTATAAATTTATACAACATTATATTACTACACCATATAAAAATTGTGGGCCCCTCTATTTATTATAAATTTATACAACATTATATTACTACACCATATAAAAATTGTAGTATTTCACTCTATCCCTCTAAATAGAGGTATAAAAAGTAAATGCACCATTACCGTATCCCCTAAAAAAAATTATAGTATGCCACATATATAGATATATATTTACATAGTAGTAATTGCGTACATACATAGTCATGTGTATTATTTGTCTAGTAACTTAAATCAATTATAAACTCGTTCATTTTATATCCGTTTTTAACAAATAATATATTAATTTAAATATCTTTTGGTGCTCTTTAATTTAAGATGCATATTGCACATATTTTTTACACTCCAAATGCATGAAAATATAACCGAAAGAAAAACATTAAAAATAAATAAATAAAAAGTAGAAAGAACCAAAACATAATAATTTTAGTCGTCTAATTGTGTGCTTGTTTAATGCGAATTTATCATTAATTACACCACCATTATTTGGCAGAAGAAGGATCGAAAACAAAATTTATAGAAAATTCTCCAATGATTAATGAAAGAGAAAATTATTTAGGAGTATTTTCGTTTGAAATTGTGATACGATAGTATCAAGTATTTTAGGTTATTATATTTTCTATTTAATTGTTTAGATTCATATTTATCATTAGCTTATCTTTTCCTTGTTTAGCTAGATATTCTAGTGTTATAAATAGAGGATTGTAATCCCATAATTGATATCAAGAAATAGAATACAATTATTGGCCCTAAGGTTTTCTCTCTTGATCACGTGTTTTCCGCTGCCGACGGAGTGCGACTCCGCGCCAGCCTTTCTTTATCCACCGACGACCTTCACGTCGAAGGCGCCGGGCTTTTATTTTCTCCGCCGACCTTGTGCGACAAGGCGCCGGATCGTTCGTGTTCGTCGATCGACTCGTCGTCGATCGTTGTTAGGGTTTTTGATCCTAACAAATTGTATAATGTCAATTAATAAGAATTTTTTGGAAAAACCTCGAAAAGCGTGTCACCAACATTTTTGGTCTTTGAGAGTTTGGTTATGGCACTGAATGAATCTTTCCGTCGCACAGAGTAACAGTTGCCGTTTGCAAACTTTGCCTGCATTCATTACTGAGTAATGCATGTGAGTTGCACGAGATACCTTTTATTTATTTATGTACCTACTATTTTTGTAGCAAGGGCTTTCCAAGAGAGACTCGCATTTTTTTTCCGATTTATACCAGTATGTGAAGAGAACCCAAATTTTCCCTAAAGAAAAAAATAAAAAAAGAACCCAAATTTACCATTTCTATATATGGGCATAATGAGATGGTGTATTATACCCCTGTTCCAGTTCACTAATCATGTATACTATATTAGGCCGTCCCACTTCAGTAGTCCTGTTTCTATAAAAGGAAATAAAGGGGCCGATAAAAAAAACATTAAACTATAGTGGACCCCTATTTCTTTTAACTTTACACACTCTCCTAAAATCTCGTGCCGAAAAGTAACAGGACCAGTGAACTGGGACGGAGGGAATAACAATTTGTATTTAATTTCCTCTACGAGCAGTCACAAATTTTGTGTACGATTTTGTATATTGTTTGCGAGCATCAAATTTGTGCTCATTCAATTCGTGTCATCTTATGAATCTAGTTTCAGCTAATGGGATCTCTGTTATCTCTGTTTACTAAATAAATAAATAAATGTTGGAGTACGTATTCTGGCAAAACTTATTTTAAATACTCCCTCCGTCCCCCATATTAGTGTGCATATTTCCCATTTAGGACGTCCCCCATATTAGTGTGCATTCCAAATATGGAAAGATTCTCTAAGCAAAAAGACATATTCACCCTCACTTTATTCTTATTTTTCTCACTTTCTCCCTACTTTATCTTACTTTTCCCACTTTACACCAATTTCGTCTTAAACTGCGTGTCGTTTCTCTCAGCACACTAATATTGGGGACGGAGGGAGTAGCTTATTATACGACCCAAAAACTTATAAGATGTTATTTTTCAAGAGGTAATTATCAAACGGTGTCTTTAAGAATTTATATAAAGTGTTTAAATAAGATTATCAATATAAAAATCAAACATTATATTTTGATTAAAAAAATGTCAAATTGAAATGTATAAGCTAGAAATATAAAAATAAAATAGGAATTTATGGTGAAAAAAATAGAACTCTTAAAAATAATAGTAAGTTGGATGGAGAAGCTTTATGTCAAACAGTTTTGAGGAATCGTTTTATGAAAATTATAAGCGTTTACAAAAAGAAAAAAGAAAAAGAAAAGCTTGATAGGGTCCAATCAAACACATTTTTCATCCATACATGAGTCGGGTCAAGAAAATAATGTATTTTTATGAATATAGTAATATCCTTTAGTTATATAGTAATAGTAGTACGATGTTTGTATACTTCCGTTGGTATAATTAGACTACTGGACAAGTTGACCTTAAATAAAGTATTTTGGGGAATATAGTATAGAAAATATTTTATATTACTACAAATAAAGGGTACGGGTGATCTTGTTAACAAAATATAGTAATCCTAGTCGTCTAATTTTCTCCTTGTTTACACTGCTCTTCTACTCTTTCTCTGTCTTGCCTGTTTTGTTTGTTAGATACATAATGGTGAGATATAATGTGAGATAAACCAAGATTGAATCTTGACCAACAAAAAGTTGTTTGGTTAATATGATATATTATGTTTGGTTTTCAAGATTAGATAATGTTAGATTAATACTCATTTACTAATATACCCCTTAAAAATCAATATTGCAAAGGGGTGTTTTAAAAGCAAATCAACAGAAATTTACCACAAATCAAGAACTCAATTCAAACATAGTGTCATACAAGCTCACTGCTTTAAAAAAAAAAAAAAAAGAAAAAAAGAAAAAGAAAACCTCATTATCGGCTCAGGTAAAAGAAAATTTATTAAGGCGCATATTCTTAATCATCCCTCTCAAAAAAAAAAAAAAAAAAAAAACCTCTCAAAAAAAATATTCTTAATTATCAAAGGCACACTACCCAAACCAAAACTCTTCCTCTAAAGCAAAAAAAAAAGAAAAGAAGAAATGGCTTCCGCTCCTCATGGCCGAGCTCAAATCCTCCCTACCGACGACGAAACTCCCTTCTCCACCCTAAAATTCCGGCCAAATTCTCGCCGGAACTCGTCGTTCTCCTCCTCCTCGCGCTCGAATTCCTCCAATTCCTCCTCCGAATCATTGCCATTTTTCTTCAACAACTCATCCCCTCCACATAGCCCTACCACCCCTCTAAATTTGAAAGGAATCCCCTTTTCTTGGGAGCATACACCTGGAAATCCAAAGAACCGCCACGGTTTCAAGAAAACCGAGTCCTCTGGTGGCCACCGCCTCCCGTTGACGCCTGCCGGAGCCGCCACCTCAGCCGCCAAGAAGCATCCCACTAGGTTCAAAAGAGATCATTTTTTGCAGCAAGAGAAGGGACACCCAATATCGATGGCAAAATATCAAAGGGTAAAGTAGTATTATTGTGTAGAATCGCTCCAAGACAGATTGAATCGCATGGGGGGAGCTGCGATTGGAATCGTGCGATTAGTGTGGGGCCGGATTATCACACGACTGAATCTCAGGCTTCTCTGATTTTTCATCTTATCTACCATACATGAGATTGGGCCTAATATTGGATATAATCGGGTCCAATCTTACCAACAAAACGGGCCTCTTTATGATTGTTGGTTCAGCATTCATTATAATAAAGCAGTCAATATTATATTGCATGTGCCATGATATCTTTTTATTTGTCACCTAGTATTACTTTTGGAGCAATTCCGCCTTTTATATTTAATTAATCTCTCTTTGAACCAAGGGTTTTTTTAAAAAAAATATTTTATTATAATGCATTTCCAAGAGAGTTACATTTTTTCGACTAATTGACCAATTGACCTTAAATTAAGACGGTAGTATATCCCTTTTATTAAAAATAAATAATTGTAGTACTTTACATAACTACGTGTAAATGGAGCGAGTGATCTTGTTAACAAAAT
Organism: Mentha longifolia; assembly: GCA_001642375.2. Lineage (NCBI taxonomy): Eukaryota > Viridiplantae > Streptophyta > Magnoliopsida > Lamiales > Lamiaceae > Mentha > Mentha longifolia. The sequence continues at coordinate 26,143,987 of CM038120.1, read as the reverse complement.
TCAAGTATATAAAAGGAGCGAGTGATCTTTCCCTGCATAACTGCATTCATCATAATCAAACAGTCAAGAATGCATGTGCGATGCACGAGATGCCTATGTTTAATTAATCTCTCCAAGGTTTTATTATAATGCATAATATTTCCAAGAGAGAGGTACATTATTTCCAAGAGAATATTTCGGTTTGAATTTTTTTGTATATTATAAATATCCGATCTAATGGTTAGAAATTACTCCATCTGTCCATAGAAAAAATATAAAAATAAAAAATACTCAAAAAATTTATTTTAAAATACATCATCATGAAATATTGAAACACATGCCAAAAAAAACTGAGTCATAGTTTTCGTGGATTGTGGACATATGTGGTAGTAAATATTAAATAGAGATGGAGATCCAAACTACATCAGTTCTAGGTATAACCCCGAATAGGATGGTAATTTGGGTTCGGGTTTTCGGGTAGGGACAAAAATATCTGAGCCCGAACAGGTTTTTGGGTACCTGAAATCCAAAAAATTTGGGTTCGGGTTCGGGGTCGGGTAGCGAGATTTGAAAATTTCGGGTATCGGGTATACCCGAACCAGAAAAAAAAAAAAATCCCAAAATCCCAAAATTTATATTTAAATTAATTATAAAATAAATAAATAATAGAGTTGATAAATAAAATAATTAATAATGAATAATTAACTTAACAAATTAACACTTAGACTTAAGCCACGACTCTCATTTCGCATTTTTTCATTTGATGTTTTATCAATTATATAATTATATACATAATATCCTCATAAACTATCGATATTCATTATTTAAAAAAGAAAAAAATAAAAAAAATAATAAAATACATTTTTTCCTTTTATATTTTTGGGTTTTTTCGGGTATCCGAATACCCGAATGGGATACCCGAACGAGTATTTGGGTAACCGAAAATATTTTCGGGTACCCGAAAATATTTTCGGGTTTGGGTTCGGATAGTAAATTTTAGGATTTTTGGGTTCGGGTACCCGACCCGTACCGAATTACCATCCCTAGCCCTGAATTATATTCCTGTCCCGAATTGGCCAATCCACTCCTCTCTCTGCTCTATCAAATTTAATTTATTAAATCTAGGTAATAGGAGTAGGGTTTTTTTTTTTTTTTTTTCCCCTTGTAATATAGGAGTGCTGTATATGCAAATTTACAATTATATATATATAATCTTTTATTGTACTCTATTTAACTAAATGATGCTAATATTTTGATTGTGTTTTGAACAATTAACAAGCGAATAATATTATGTGAGCCCTTATAAGATCAAATTATTGTATGATTTGAGAGTTCTAATACTAATCATTAAAACTTAATAAAATAATTTTGACTTTTTGAAAACTCAGTTTTCAAAAATGGGAAGGAGAAGCAATACAGAGCTAGCTCCCTTAAATGTTAGTACAACGTGGACAACTTATTAAACTCAAATATATATTTTTTTCTTTCTTTCTTTCTTAGAAGTAATTAATCAAGAGAGAGAAACATTGTAGATTTCTTTTGATGTTTTCAACTAGATAATAAATGTATCAATTAAAATAAATAATCATTAATTAGGGTTAGGAAAAATTATAGTTTATATCCTAAACTATAGACAATTAAAAATACATCCTAAACTATTAACAAGTACAATAAAAACCATCAACTATCTATAAAAGTAACAAATATATATACCCTGTGTTTTATTTTAGGCAATAAGTGTGTGAGGTGGAGTTTTTTATTACATTTATTCATATTTTATAAGGATGACATGTCATCGGTCTATCAAAATTTAATTAAAATCTATTGAATCTATCTCTCTCCCACCCTTCCCTTCTTCCTCACTATGTTGCCGCCATTGCATCCAGCCTTTGCTCTCTCTAGTTTGTCTTTTTTTCTCAATATATCTCCCTTCTGTCGCGCTAACGGGATTGGTCGGGATCAATACCGGACTTTGCCCTCTAGTCGAAGAATTTTGGCCTGCCTAGCAGTGGCTCAACATAGTTATACATCCCCGAGCATAAACTCGACTCTTGATTTGGTGCCGCAGAGAACAAAAGCTCGTTCACAAAATCCTACTCCCCGAGAGCCTTCGTTTCGAGAAGCTCCAGTTTCTTTGGAGTTGAAGCCTAGGCACCCCAGCAGACCCTGCCGGTATGGCAGAAACGTCTTCTTCTTCATTTCCTCAGCCTGCGCTCGTTTCATTGTGTAATGCAGCTTGTGTGCCGACGGTGGCACGTACCACCGCCCAGGGGCGGACCCAGGATAAATTTACCATGGGGGCTAACATATAAATAAAGTTTCATCGACAAAATATATAATATCTCAAACTTAATTTTTTTTACAGAATTTGAACATGAGATTCAAAAACATAAACTAAATTGTTCTAACTAGCTAAGTAGCTAACTCTTGCGAGGAAGAGGCAACTGAGTTCTACGGGTTTTTATTTTCTGAAACTGCAACAAGATGGCTTCATAATCAATTGTTACAAAAATCTCCTTCTCAATGTACACAACTAGACTGTCATTCATCAGTTCATCTCCCATTTTGTTACGCAAATCAGTCTTGATAATCTTCATCGCAGAAAACACTCTCTCAACAGAAGCAGTTGCAACTGGTATAACCAATGCCAATACTATCAAACGGTATACCAGTGGAAAAACTTTATGATTCTCAGTTTCAACCAATTTCAAAGCAAGACTTCCCAAATCATCAATTTCAGAAAATCGAGAATCGAGTCGCACACTATAAACATAGTTGGAAAGTTGTTGCTGAAGACATGCACAGTCAGTTGGAGAGAAATCTTGTGGATAAAAGGAAGCAAGCTCAACTAGTTTATGACAGTCAAATCGAGAAAAAGAATTTCTCGGATCAAGACATGAAATGCAACTCAATAAAGTTGTGCTACCTTCTGAAAAACGATCATTCATCTCTTGTAGCATCAAATTAACAACCTAATATTGAAATAAAAAAGAATCATTAAAATAACAGTCTATCAATAAATATTATAAAATATAGAAGACAGTTATTTATGTAGAGATGGTACCTCATTAAGCACATCAAAACGAAAATGATGATAGTTAGTGATGATTTGCCCTCTTCGCTTTCCATATCCTTTAGTATTCATGTTTTCTGTCATATCAAGTACCAAGATCTTGTGCAACTCACAGAACATGCTGACCTCATTCAAGATTATATCCCATCCATCTGTGATAAACTCTTGCAATCGGCTTTTCACTGATTTAATCAAAACCAAGGCATTGACAATATTTTGATCTCTCTTTTGCAAGACAAGTGATAACTCGTTTGTGATTCCCAACAAATGCTTCATCAAGTGTAGCACAAACACAAACTGATAACTCTCCATTTTATCAATCAAACTCGAAGTAAGACCTCTTTGTTCAGAAACTACGCCATGATCATATATCTCACCCAACACTTCTATCACTGAAGGCCACATTAGATGTAAACGAACTATTGTTAAATAATGTGATCCCCAACGAGTATCTCCGGGTCTTGCCAGATTAGTTTCTTGATTTTTTCCTTTTCCACTTGCAAGGTTTCCACCTTCCAAAGCAACGTGTATTCTTTCATGTTCCCTCTCTCTTACTTGTTCTCTCCTTTTACAAGATGCTCCCACCATATTTACAATCATTGTTACATAAGCAAAAAAATCACCCACTGCAGGAATGTTCTTAGCCACGGCAACAAGAACTAGTTGGAGTTGGTGGGAGAAACAATGGACGTACATAGCTGATGGATAATTTTGAAGTATGAGAGCTTTCAGTCCATTAAACTCACCTCGCATATTTGAAGCTCCATCATATCCTTGGCCTCTCAATCTTGATAAAGATAAACCATGTTTCAAAAATAATTCTTCAACACACTTTTTCAAAGAACTGGAAGTGGTGTCAGGCACACGTTTAATTGCAAGAAATCGCTCAAGGACGCGTCCTTCTTTATTCACATATCTTAGCACAACACCCATTTGCTCTTTTACTGAAACATCTCGAGACTCATCGACTAATAATGCAAAAACACTATCCCCAATGTCTGTGATAATAGAATGTGTGATCGCTCTAGCACAAGCTTTAGCTAGATCCCTTTGAATTTTGGGTGAACTCATTTTATTGTTGGCAGCAACATCTTTCTTCACAACCTTGAAAATGTTTTCATTCCGTTCGCAATACCAATCAAGGAATTCAAGAAAATTTCCCTTATTTAAAGAAGTAGAAGACTCGTCATGTCCACGGAAAGATAAACCTTGCTTCAAAAGAATCCGTGTTACATCTAACATTGCTGTCAAACGGACTTTATAAGCAACCTCTCTCTCCACTTTATTCTCTTGCAAGATATTCCTCACACTATTCCTTTGATTCTTGAAAGATTGAAAGTGTACTTTTGCTTCATTATGAGCACTATCCACCGCCCCATTATGAATATGAAATCTTTCTAATGCCTTCTTCCAATTACTGAAACCTTTTTTTACAAAGGCATCATCAACAAATTGCCCACCTCTATTGCATGATGGCTTAAAAAGATAGCACCAAAAGCAAAATGCCGCATCTTTTGATGTACTATATTCTAACCATGGAAACTTCTCATACCATGTAGCTTGAAAGCTCCTTTCTTGCTTTCCAAATTTTGTTTTTGGATACTTATGGCCAATTGGTTGGCAAGGTCCTCTAGCCACATACTCTCTTCGAATTTGATCTTGAATTGCTACATCAAATTCATCTATGGATTTTCGTTTACCCGGATCATGAACAATATCATCTATATTAAAGTCTTCAATATCCATTGTTTCGGTAATAATAGGTGTACTAGGAGATTCTTCAATAGGAGGAGATTCTTCAATAGGTGTACTCGGAGATTCTTCAATACGAATTCGTTTAAAATATTTTTCCATGCTCTACACAAATAATAAAATAAACAAGTGCGTAAAAATTAGTAAGTCTGCAAGAACTATTAATTTCATATTATTAATGATAATTTAGAGACTTATGAAAGGCAAGGCATCATCTTTTTTTTTTCTTTGTTTTTAAATTGCTAATGCCTACTGTTTTTTTTTTTTTTTTTTTCTTCCTAATCCTCGATTTAATTCATAAGGCAGACAATGAGACAAACTCTATTCTTTCCTAAATGTTAAACCTTCATTTTTGAATTCAAATTGAAAACATATTATTACATTAATTCTATGAAGTAAGCATTCATCAAATTGATTTAGCATATTACAAGTGAAAAATCATAGGTATTTAAATCATAGAACATACAATAAGAATAAAGAGAAGAAGCTAACCTTCACAATATAAATTGATTCGCAAATTTATGTTTGATTCCGGTAGGTTCAGCGAGGAACGAAAAAAATAACAATTGAGAAAGGAAGGTTTTGGAATTGAGAGGATTCAACGAAAAGAAGAATAATTGAGAAAGGGGTTTTGGAATTGAGAAAGTGATATCCCGTAAGGAATAAAAATTGGGATTTGGTAAAGTAAATTTTTGGATTTAGTGAATAAAGATGATAAATAATTAATAAAAAAAAAAAACACTAAAAAGGAGCCCATTACTTGCGCGGCCCACTAAGTTAGATACAAAATGAAACAAAATAAAAGTCGTCTTCTTCCTTCTTCTTCAACCTTCAGCAAGAAAATAGCGCTGCTGCAGATTGGGTCATGGGGGCTGACCGCCGATGGCTAATACCTATACCTATGTTCCGGCGGCTACCGTGGGGGCTTCAGCCCACAGTAGCCCCCACGTAGGTCCGCCCCTGCCACCGCCATACGCCGCCATTGGCTGGTTTTCCGTCCGCCGGAGCCTTCACTCCTTTATTAATTTGTTTCGCCTCTGACTTTCTTTTTGTCTCGGGAGGAGGACGGTGAGAGCGCCGGAGAGAACGAAATGGACGACCAGAACCTCTCCTCGCTGTTCGCTCTACCCTCGCTCTTGCTCCGGTGCAGAAGATCCTTTAGAAATATCCATTAATTCGAATTCCTTTCGGATGATGATGACCGCGACGACGACGCAGAGCAGTACGGCGTCGTTTCACTCAATTCATTCTCTTTCGCCTCGCTCTCCTGATCTCCGGCGGCGGCACTGAAGCTCTGCCACTCGTACTCCGCCGTGATGCGCAACGGCGACATGGATTTAGTTTTCCGGTGCGAGTATTTAGAGAGAACAGAGGCTAGATGCCATGGCGACAACATAGTGAGGAAGAAGGGAAGGGTGGGAGAGAGATAGATTCAACAAATTTTACTAGGTAATAAAATTTTGATAGATGACATGTCATCCTTATAAAATATGAATAAAAATAATAAAAAATTCCACCTCACACACTTATTGCTTAAAATAGAACACCGGGTATATTTGTTAATTTCATAGATAATTGATGATTTTTATTGTAATTATATATTACTCTCTCTATCCCTAATAAGTGTCCCAACTTGAAAAATACACAAACCAATGAACGAAGTAAATTTACTCAATTTGCCCCTAATCATTACATAGAAGTAAACATTGTTTAGACACGTTTATATTTTGACATTATTTTTATTTATTTATATGATTTCCAAATATTTTATAAATAGTTATGTGCAAAATTGGTAAAAGATATTAGCGGCACGTAAAGATAAATTAATTATATGAAATTAATAACTCATATAGACATGGATAAAGTTATTGGTCACATTTAGATTTTAAATATTGATTTTATTCTCTTATCTTTTAACTTGGATAATTCTTGATTTTGATATATGATAATCCGAAAAATATTATAGGCTATTTATGTTTTGGTCATTATTATAATTTATATAAGTAATTTAGCACGTCCTCAAAACCCTTAGAACATATAATTAGTTCTTCATGTAAAAAAATGTTCTCAAAATGTTTTGAAATTTAATTAAATTTAATTAGAGTGTTTTTTTTTTTTCAATTAATGAAAAGAAAAGAAAGAATAAAAAAGTAAAACACGTGTTATGAGTAGAATTAGGAGTCTTTTGTTTAGTTGAACTCTATCTCCTGCAATTCAATTTCGTCAACTTCTATCTTCGCAAAAAAAGAAAAAAGAAAAAAGAAAAAAAAGAAAAGAAAAAAGAACGTTAACTTCTCATTCTCTCTTTACGCGCTTTTGAAAATTTCAAAATTCATCAAAAAAAATATCCCTCCAAAAAATCCCTCCACATACATATCAAGAGGGTGGCAGTTTCCTGCAGTCTCACATAGGGAAAATGGCAGTTTCATAGAACTTAACGGATAGCTTAGAGAATTTCCAGATGAAGGTGTGCGGCTTGCAGATCAAACTGCGACGAGAACTATAATGCCAGGTTTCTATAATCCATCATGCTTGGTTGACTAAGTGTAAAATCTGTGCTTCAAAAGTTCTAAAGAAGCATAACATATGTGTTGACAATGAAACATCACGATAAGTTGATGATAGTAGTAGTAATCTGATAAAGAAGACTTCGATCTTCCCAATCGAGCGAACCAGAAGTTCGCCTCTCAATGCAAAACGTCGAACAAAGAGAAAGATGCAAGGAAAATTAGGGTTGATATTTTTATTTCTTCCTTATCAAATAACACTAATTCCCTTCTTTTATACTAAGGACTCTGGTTGATTCGACCTACGATTCGGGAAAGAATCAACAAGAAAACCCGAAAAGGAGCTTATAAATTGCTCGACTCGATAATCAATAGTTTTGGGCTCAGCCCAATAATTACAATAAAATTACATAAAACATATTAACGATAAGGAATAAAATCCGTATACTTCTTGGGCTCCCTCGTACGCCGTTTGGGCCGCCCACTTCTCGTCTCATCCTGTCCATCCTCCTCCCTTACACTTGTATCATACGACATAGGCTCGTCGGCTCTTTCTTCATTACCTCTTTGCTCAAGCAGCGGCTGCGGTTGCTCCATATTCGTATCATAATCTTCGGTGAAACATGACGGCAAGTTCTGATTAATGCAAATAACTTGTACTAAGCATATGATGTCAGAACTCTTGGTTCATGAGTTCTATGAAAGGATTAGTGTAAGGACAAGAAAGGTTTAAATTGAACTTCACAAGTTTATAGCACTGAACTCAAGGTCATGACTGCAAAATCACCAAGGTCAGATCTCACCCCATTTTATTAACAAGAGTTGAAATAACCTCATACGCATATAACGTGAATTAGTCTATTAGATCTCACTATCTATCCATAACAGAGAGTAAATTTTAGGAAAGCGACATAGTTTGAAGTTCAACTTACCTTCATGCTATCTTTCAAGTAGGTCTTCCCTCTGATCATAAATCCAGAACCATCAGGAGATGACCAGCAATTCTTGTCAGATTCATCTTTAGCTTTCCTCATGGTCCCACGAAGCTCGTCTGAATCAAAATTAATAGGAGGTACACTCGTGTCCAGCACGCTTGAAGCACAGATTTTGAGTTTTATGATTTAGATTTATTTTACAGTATTGTGGGGGCTTATATTAGATGGGATCAGCTTTTTCAGCTTATAATTGGAAAAATATAATGTGATAAGCTTCTTCTAAGGTTGCTTAATTACGTTAATAATATTATAGTAGACACTATAAAATTGTACACGAGAATATAAGATAGTAGTATATAGAAAATCCAATTTCATCTTTTCATTGCCCTTTATACCAACTTGCTAATATTTTAATAAAATTAATTATAATCAACAATTAAATGAAACCCACAATTTGAAAAATCTTTTGGTGAATGCTGACACAATAATTTTAATGTGTGCTACGAGTGAAAAGGCGAGAAAATATCTTTGCAAGGAATTTCCTGAGCACTAGGTATGGGAGAAAACAAATGTTGGGCTGAAAGAAAAAGAGGCAATGTTATTGGGTGGATAAGTGTTGTTAGTCCGATTGAAGGAGAAATATATTATAAAAAAATTACTAATAAATCATGTTAGGGGTCGACCGACCTCCTTCTATTATTTGATGGGAGCTAATGGAAAAAAATACTCTGCTTTCAAAGAAGTAGCACAAAAAAGGAAATTGTTAAAAGACGATCAAAGTATTATTGAGTGTTTGGAAGAGGTAATTATGTTTCAAATGCTAAATAAATTGTGAAAATTATTCGCAATAATATTTGTACATGTGCACCCACGAATGTAAGAATTCTTAGGAATATCTTTGACGCACTTTCTAAAGATCTCAAAAGGGAACATGTCTCGAAAACCTTAAAAAGCTTAAATTCTTTCTAGAAAGGATGGGAAAAAAATTTAAAATCCTACGATTTTCAAGAGATTCACGTTGTTATTGTAAATAATGAGTGCTCCAAAGAGATAATAGATGAAATATCAGTACAAACACGTGAAGAAGATCATGATGCAAAGTTTGAGTTGAACAATGAAAAACATAATGCTTTTTCATGTATTTTGAGCTGCATAGAAAAAGGACAAGGTAGAAGATTTTTCAAATACGGGTCTGGAGGAACTGGAAAAATATTCCTATACGTGCATTATTTGCTCACCTAAGACTAAAAAGTCTAATAACACTAGCTATTGCGACTTCTGGAGTTGTCGCTGGTTTACTGCCCAAGGGAAGAACAACACATTCACATTTTAAAATACCAATAAATGTAGATGAATCAAGTGAGTGTTCAATTTCTAAAAAGTGTAGAGAACATCTTATTTTATGGAATGAAGCACCTATGGCAAAAAAATGGGCAGTCGAATGTTATAAGTTGTTTAAAGATGTGATTGGAAATGATAAATGTTTTGGTGGGAAAGTGATTTATTTGGAGGATATTTTACAAGTGCTACAAGTTATGCTGAAAGCCACAATTCACCAGATTATATCTATGTTAGCTTGGTCAAGACTTATTTGTACGAAAACAAGGAAGAAACGTTGTATAAAATATTTGTGGAAAGTAAAACGAATAAGAAGAAATGTTCTACATAAAAGTCAAACAAGAATAGATTTGATGTGGATTTAAATTCATTAACAATTACATACTTCGTTTTAGTTACGATTTTTAAAATAAAATATTTTTCACCGTTACTATATACTCACTCAGTCTCACCCTAAATGACACAATTTATTAAAATATACCTCACATACGAATAAAAGATGAGTCATTTAGAGTGAGACGGAGGGAGTATAGTATAGTC
>CM038120.1:25980630-26133763 GCA_001642375.2 Mentha longifolia | reverse complement strand
CATTTTCTTTTGGGAAGAAAAATAATATATTAAAATTTTTGTCTATCGGAGTATAATATACGGAGTATTCCATTACGGATTCGGAACACCACAATAATTAGTAATAAAAAAGTATCTTAATATATTATATATTTTTAACATTTTGTCCGTATAAATAAAATATGTAATTAAATAACAGGTTTCAAAAATACTTATAAATTATAATAGTACAATAAATTGAAAAAGCATCAAATTTTACTAATATAAATTAATCAAGAACTTTGGTTAATTGAATATATATTAATTAAATACTGTTCAAATAGTAGAAATAATATAATAGAGTATTGAATAGGAAAATTATACAATAGAGTATGAAGTATATATTAATACTTCATATTCTTTTTGTATAATACAATATTGTTGAAAAACATGAAATGAATTTTGTACTCTAAAAACGAAGTATTGTTAGAGATGCTCCAAGTGCTCCCCTTCATTAAATATGCATGATGGGTCGATGACACCACTTATTAAACTCAAATATATTTTATTTTTTAGACTTGAGATCCTCTGTCCTCAATTTGGTGTTCCAACTATGTCTTAAATCGTAATTTCTATCAGTTTTATATATGTATTTGAATAAATTTTATTGTATAATGATTTAGTTTACTTTATGATTATTTTCAAAGTTCACTCATCCAATTAAGGTTTATAATTATTTTTTAGCATTAAATTTCACTTTTATTAGTTACAATAGGGTTGATATATTCAAAATCAGGGTATATAATTTTAAATTTTTTAATTTTTCACTTATAAATGTCTATTATGATTTAGTATGTTATAGCATTTTTTATTTTTATAAAATACAATATAAAACTAATAGAAATTAAATTTTGGAACACGGTTGAGACACTGAATTTGGGACAAATGATATCATTGTTCAATAATTTTTTAACAAACCGCAAGTATACGGGTATTATTATAGTTAGGGAAGCAAGGTCGATTTCCACAGAGATTGATTAACCAAAGTGAGTACTAATTTGATTTATTTTCCTCTATTTAGACTAGGGATGGCAATGGATCCAGGACCCGGTCCAGATCCGGTGGTCCAGATCCGATTTTACGGATCTGGGTCTTCTAAAATTTAGACCTGATGGATCTGGACCAGATCCGGATCTAATAGCTAATTTTTGGATCTGGATCTAAAATTTTTAGAACCGGATCCGATCCATGGATACGTTCAATATATATATATATATATATATATATATATATATATATATATTATATTACATATATTATATATATATTATTATTATTTTAATTTGGAATTTTTATCTATATACTTGGGAGATATTTTAATTTGGGATTGTTATTTATGTACGTAGGATTTTTACAACTCGTTAGATTTATCATCGAAACTTATTACGATTATTATTGCACTATATTTTTTTATTATTAAAAAATTCATTTTAGGATAAAAGACTTTGGATCCGGGTCCAGATCCGTAGATCCGTGGATCCGATGGATCTAGTTCTGGATCTCGATTTTTTGGACCCAACGGATCCGATCTAGACCAATTTTTTTTTTCCGGATCTGGATTTAGAGTAAGCCGGATCCGGTCCAGATCCGGCCCATTGCCATCCCTAATCTAGACTACCAAATTTTTAGGGATTTTTCTAAACTGAAATAATGCAAATAAAACAAATAAATAAAATGAAACAAATAAGACAAGCTTTGAGAAAATCAAATACAAGAAGGTTTATTCTAAGGCTTCGGTTTCAATGTACATGCAAACTCAAACCAATTTAAATCAATCAATCACATAAAAGACTCGACTCTTACTAGAACAATCTCAAAATTAGTTTAAACCTACTTCCGTAGTGCCTAAACCGTGGATCGCATGCAAGAATTGTTGTGCCCTACTAATTTCTAAAACATGCAACTCCTAAAAGTTCTAAGGATTAAATGCTCTCACACAAATCTCAAGATCTTCCGACTTTATTGAAGTATGTGTCCTATGTTCCAATTCTAATATTAATCCTCAACTTCCGTCTATTGAGTTAACACAATAAATCATGCAAATCTGGTGGCCAATCAAATAAGCAAACAACAAACATAAGAAGTAAGAGAAGATCGTGATTGATTAATAAAAATTAATTTGAATCTACAATAGTCATTTACTCCCTAACCCTAGAATAAAAGAAAATTAGCCACTCATGTTCATGACAAACAATCCAAGATCCAAAATAAACAAAATCAAAATAAAACAAAAACCGTAGAAGAAACTAGGTCTTGAATTCTTCCAACTTGAATATCTTGATCTAGAGGCGACCACGGTTCCGGTTCCGGTTCCCCTAAAGAGGAACCGGAACCGCACCGCCGGTTCCAACGGTTCCGAATCCGGCCCCTTTTTTTTTCTTTTTATTTTATTTTATTTTTATTTCTTCCCTATATGTATACTTCGTTTATATTTGTTTCGAGTTTAATTGTAAGAGCATTATAATCGAAAACTGTAAGAGAAATTGGAAATATAACAAATCAGACGATTCTTCAATTTATTTATTTATTTATTTCACATAAACCTTTGAAGATCACATTTTGATTTCAAAGGCCGAGCCTCGTTAAAACCTTAGTGAGGAAAAAGAGTACTCGTCTAAGATTTGACATGACAGAATTACATGTTATTGAAATCGTCGTCGAAATCGTCAGTTTCTGCTTGAGAGGTGTCGGTGTCAGTTCCCACGTCGGTGGTGCTTAGTGGATCATCTTGAAAGACCTCCTCCCATTTGTCGGTTAGGAACCGGTGGAACCGGCGGTTCCACTATTTTTTTTTTTTTTTTTTCTCCCAATAAATATATTAATACATAATTAAAAAATATATTTCATATGATATGGAATTATAGATTGATAATTAAATATGCAAAGTTCATTCAAATTTAACATGTTATCATTCTTAATTAGAATGAAAAATTTCAAAATTGACACTTCATCTTATCTTCTTCATGAATTGGATAATTTATTATCTTTATGTAAATCACTAAATTGTATATTTTGTCATCTTCAATTCATCATCATCATGTGACATTGTTAATTGAATATTTTGTCATTTATATGATTTGGTTTTTTGTTTAAATATTTGAATTTAAAGTTTGAACATTATCACAAGAGTCACAACTCACAAGTGCACAACATCCAACATCACTAGGCTACTATATTTTAACTTTGAATGAATAAACATCACATATGTATGTAGTTTTATTCATTTGTACTTTTTTCAATTTGAATTATAACTTAACAATGAAAAATCTCTTTCATTTTACAAATTATACTTTATAATTTGTACATTAAGAATTCATTAAAATGAATGTATACTAATAAAATGTTAGATCAAATAATTAGTATGATATTTATACACAACATACAAATAAAATTTAGAAATAAAATAAAAAATAAAAAATTGCCGGTTTTCCGGTTTTTTAACCGGAACCGCCGGTTCCCGGTTCCTCGAGAATGGAACCGGAACCGCACCGCCGGTTCCGAACCGCCGGTTCCGGTTCCGGTTCAAAAACCGCCGGTTCCGGTTCGGTTCCCCGGTTCCGGTTTTTTTGGCCGGCTCTATCTTGATCTCCTTGCTCTCTTCTCTTCTCTCAAAACTTGAAACAAAATATGCTATGGAATAAAAGATGATTGGTGTGATAGATGATGTTCTATATACTCCATCCGTCCCACTTAAATAGTTCACATTTCTTTATTGGGTTGTCCCATATAATAGTCTAATTTCCTAAAATAATAAACATCTATCTCACAACTAATACTATTTTAAAATTTCTTATCTCTACTTGCATTATTCTTTGTACCAAAAGCAATGTGGACAATTTAGGTGAAACAGAGGGAGTATAGTTTTTGGACTAGGTCTAATTCAATAAGGAAACAAAAAAATAAAATAAAAAGTAAAATAAAACAAAAGAGAAATACGGGCACAAGTAATGTTAACACGCGGCCCGTAGAAATTCCAACGCGGGTGCATGCATGTAGGTGCTGAAGAAAAAATAGACTCGGCTGCGCTTTTTCCAAACGTGAGTAATTACTTCAAAGGTGGATGACTTGAGCTTTGACTTGGATTGTTGGGCTTCATTCACAATGGGCTTTGGTTGTTCTCAACTTAGGTTTGTAATATGGGCCTCTACTTCAATCATGAGCTGTGGAATGGCAAAATCGGATGCTGGCCTCAAATGATGATGATAGGCGTGTTTCACCACTTCCTTTTTCTTTTCAAGTTTGACTTCTTTTTGGCCTTCTCAAGCTCGTTTCTCCAACGAGTTCTAAAATGCATCCTTTCTTCTGTTTTCCAACAAAATTCACCCAAAAACAAGACCAAGCATCATATCCTTATATATAAAAAAAATCATATTAAAATTCCAAACTTAATCACAATCTTTTATTAAATTCGAGACTTTTAAGTACACAAAACACGTAGAAATCCGTATTTATCAACCATCCATTTTAACGACTTGAAGAGTTGAAGTACTACTACTCTTCCTATAAACTAATAGCTTTGCAAATGAAATTCGGAATCCTATAATTAAACCAATCTAAAATCTGAAGATAATAGTATATTTTAAGAGGAAAAAGTTAAAAAAGAAAAAGTGGTGACTCTCTTTCTCTATCCTCCTAAAAGGTATAAAACCCTCATTCCTCCTGCTCATATGAATATTATACAACTCTTCCCTCTTATATGAAACCCACACTTTTCCTTCCCTCTCCTTTTCATCTGCCGCCTCGGCCTCGTTATTGAGCTTCTATCCGATCCCTGCTCCTTCCACCGTAGTTACCCGGGGGTTCGCCTCGCACACTGGTTCAAAGAAACTCAAACCATTAATTTCCCGTCACGGGCAGAAAGTCATACTTTCTCACGCGCGCCAAAATTTAAAATTTTGGGCGGTTATGGCTTCCGGCGCTAGCTTCACATCCAACTCCAAACGAGAGCTCCTCACGGCGTTCTGGATATGCGCACAAGCCCTACGAATTGTGAAAAAATGTTGGAGTTTGTTCACAGCCACTATGCGAACAAACTCAAGACGCCGGAAATCGAAGAGCCCGAAGCGAGAATCGCTCCGTCGATCTTCCACAATCTGTCATGCCTTTATTATCAGCAGGTTTCGTTGCGGAAGACGCTGCAGTCTCTCGACAGCATCTCCGGCGAGGACCTCGATCGCGTGGATACCTGCAGAAAGGTCTCCGCCGTCCTCTTCACGGCGGCTGCCACGGTCGCGGCGGCGGTGGCCGCCGCCAATACTAAGAAGAATCCGGCATGGGCGGCGGCCGCAGTCTCCGTCATATTGGTTGCGCTGGGGAAATGGATCCACTCGATTCTGAGTAAGCGCGAGAGCGCGGCCATAAAACGCAAGCAGATAGTCGGCGTTATGATATTTGGCGCCAAAATCGGGATTGAATACCTGAGCAACATTCATGCTTTGGCTCTCCGCTTGAATTTGGAGAGTGAATCGAAGCCGGAAACCGTTGATGGTGAGTGGAAGAGCTTCGAAGAACTACGGGGGAAAGTTGACGACTACAACCGGAATTTGAAATGGGTTAGAGAAGTTGTGCTTCGCAGTGTTATCACGTGCTTGGATTAAAAGGTTTCAGATCCCCAGTTGCCCAATGTGGCACTCTTAAACTTAAAGCAGCAAAAACCGTTTTTCACCTTCGTCCATGGAGTATTATTAAAAAAAAGAAAAAAAAGAAAAGAAAAAAAGAAGCAACAATATAAACATAAAAAAACATTTGATGCATGTTCAAAGCACGATTAATACTAGCATACAATAATAATTAAATAAGCATTAGATTTTTTTATATAAAAAAGGCATGAAATGCTTAGCTTATAGGAAGTCCTCCTTATATAATTAAAATTCCACATAAACTATAGATCGAGATGTGTTAGCTATAAAAATCTATAATATGAAAATTACTTCCTCCATCCCGTTTTTATCAATGCGTATTTTTTTTGAATGTCCCATTTTCTTGACGCGATTGTTTTTATAGTAGTAATAATTAGAAATTCATCAATAATACATTTAATTAGGGATTTTTTGTTACTTAAAGTAATCCATTTAATTACTCAATGTTCGCATCGGAAATATAATGTAGATTACCTTGTATATATATAAAGGAGAACATCACTCACACTAGTATGAGGCCTTTCGTGAATAATATCATGCTAATGTAGACTCGGTGGTGGTGCTCAGTAACCCTCAATGTATTAATTCAATAAATTGATGATGCTAATCAACTGCACTTATATTCTTAAACAAATACTTCTTAATATTCAAACAATTGAAAAATGAATACAACAAATTAAAATAATCAATTTTTATTCGACGATAATATATTCTTAACAAAAACAATTTCAAATAGAGAAACTGAGTGTTTCTATTTTCAGGCAAACATACTAGGAAAAAAAAAAACAAATCCAAAAAAATACAGTAGCTTTATTTCGAATGAAATATCAAAAATCAACAAAATAATTAAAAAGCAGAAAAACATTTAGTAAGGGCATGTGATGAGAACAGAGAGATGAGACTATGAGAGTGCTTATTGGATGGATTCAAATTATTGGATAGTTTTTGTGTAAATTAAGTTGGTGTTCTACATTTTGATTTACACTATTCCAAGTGGAAATTTTATTTTTGCCTCTAAAGGTGATTATGGTAGGATATAATATTCAAAAAAAGGAAAGTGCAAATAATTTAGGACGTTCCAAAAAGGGCATTTATAAAAAATAAAAATAAATAAGAGATGGACATTGTAGTATTATGTAATGCATATAATGCATAATATAAAAATGCACGATCAAATGCATTTTACTCAATTAGATGCTTGTGTTAACAACATATTTTGGAGCGACTGGAGTTGGCGTTGGACTCAGATTTTATATATATTGCTCCCCGAAACAGACACCCATCAAAATTTCAAGTATGAGCGCAGTCGGAACCTCCAACAGCTACCGACGTTTTGCCCAGAATCCGGCGTCGGAGGAGGACATGGCTATGGAGATGCCCAACTATGTCGGCGACTACCATACCAATACCCACGAAGTTTGCGAATTCTTCGCATCACTCGAAGCTCGTGCCATTGCAGCAGCTATGACCCTTGAGTCCGCCGCTCTCAACTCTTACCTGACCGAGGAGACGCTCGAACTCTCGCGTTTCGCCGCGCAGCAGTCGCGCACGCAAGCGGCTCTGCAGTCGATCCACATCCGCATCGCCGCGAAGCTCGACCGTTTCAATGCCAAGAAGAAGGCCTCCGCTGTCTTCTTTACATTGGCGGCCGCCGCCAGCGCGGCGTGTGCTGCTGTCACTGCCGACCTCGATCACAAGAGGCTGGCCGCGGGGGCGGCGGCCGCCTCCATCCTGTCGGCGCCGATGGGGAAGTGAATCGATTCGGTGATGAAGAGGTCCGAGAGAGGCGTGAAGAAAGAGAGGGAGATAGTGAGATGTACGATTGTGGGAGGAGGATTCAGCATAAGAAACTTGACCGAGATTCATGAGTTGGCTCAAGACATGAAATCCGAGGCAAAAGCTTTGTCGGAAATGGTTGATGATGGGAGGGAGAGAGCGGCGGCGCTGAAGCTGAAGGAGAGCTTGGTGATAGAGATAAATCAGCAGAAGATAGAAACTAATTATAGGCTGAACTTTAGGATCAAATAATTACTTTCCATGTGTTGTAAACTTACCTTGTATATGTTGTAGTTATCCATAACCAAGGCTCACTTGTGTAGCTATATAATCTGCTGTAATCACTTCTTTCAATAGATGAGCTTTTCATATTTCTTATATGGTATCAGCTGGGGTCGATCTATATAAAACTTCTCCTTCTCCTCTCCTTTATTCTGCCTAATGGCATCTTCTGTCTCTACCCTTCAAGTTGCTAACCCAATTGACCCTTCCAAGCCTTTATCCATCATCAATATCTCCGGTACCAACACTATAAAACTCACCGCCACAAATTATCTTGTGATAGGATATGGCCTAGCTACTAGGCCCAAGCATCGAACCCAATATAATTGGGCCCCGACAGTTATGCTCGGCCAACGTAGCTCAGCCCAACTAAAGCCCTATGCAGCTCGGCCCAGTCAGCTACAACCTACTTCAAAGAGACTTCTACACCAAGGCAACTCCTACATCGACTACAATTCAAGCTCCCAGAGATATAGAAGCTCGGTGTTTATCCAGTAAAGGAGGAGATCAAGCCAAAGAGTCCTAATAGGAAAAGACTTGTAAACCTAGTCGAATTCCATATGTAGATACTTATAAATAGGGGATTGGAAGAGGGAGAACAATCTTGTAATCACTACTCATACAAGCAATAAAGATATATACTCTTTCCGCCCGTGGACGTAAATCTATTCCAATAGATCGAACCACGTAAATCCCTTTGTGTTCCGTTTACTTTCGTGTTCGTTAATTCCTTGTCTACATGCATTAATTACCTTACGAAAATAAGTTCGATCACTGGCGCCGTCTGTGGGAAACGAAAATTTGTGATTTTCGATCAAAAATTTTCTAGGTAATCTACAGCCATAACAGGAAGACCAACGCGATCCACCCTAAACGCGAAATCGCGATTTGTTCGAAGCAGCTTCTGTTATTCGCCAATTCCGGGCTGAAATCACCACCAAATCGGACGAAACCACCCGGAAACATGTTCTACTCATCGAGAGGATTCCAACGGTAGGTTGCCCGTCGAAAACCGATCACCGGTGTGGCAGGAATCGCGTCTGGAAGTTCGTACTGCTACACGACTCGCGAAATCACAATTCGTTCGGAGCAGCTTCTGTTATTTTCCAATTCCGGACTGAAATCACCACCAAATCGGACGAAACCACCCGGAAACATGCTCTACTCATCGAGAGGATTCCAACACGATCAATCGTTGCCGCTACCGCCGCCGCTGCCGCCGCCAACAAGGAAAAGGATATTCAGTAAATCGGACAAGGTCCGACAGCAAATCCACCGGTTTAGGAAGCCGAAATCCACAAAGGCGAGGCAAGCCAGGCACAAGATCTACACCCGGCAACATACCGACTATCTAGGAAGGAACACGCCAAAGGCCGGACGGACACGTGAGCATGTTGGATAAGCATAGCAAGATTTTCTCCAGCTCGCCAAAAACAATACAAAGCTCAGCCATGAAAAAGGACGACCCTCACGCAAAGATGGTGGAGAGCACGAAGCTACCTCCGGATCGCGGCATTGGCAAAAGTCCCAAAGCGTCCAAATCGTCAACGCACGGGACGCAACACCACGTCTAAGGAGGTTCGATGACGAACGTCGGGAAGATTCCAATCGACTCTCACCCCAGTGTAACATCACCTCACCTCGTCGCGATGCCGTGCCACCTCGGCGCGACACCGTCTTACCTCGGCGCGTTGAGGACAATTACCTATCACTTTGGAGCCATGATGGATCATAGCAGATCAGTTCGCAAGAGCCGACGAAGCTGACAGGCACAAGCGCGAAGCCGACAAGGCCGAACCTTCAAATCAGAAGAAGGATCGGAATGACCGAGGCCAAAGTCGGCGAAGTGCCTTCGACAGGCTCCAGCATACACCCTTGGAATCCAGGCTCGGACCTCGGCAAAACCAGGAACGAAGCCAACTCACTCCATTGACGAGGCCGAAGCCAACTCACACCGATATGTTCGAGAAGCCTCGGCCCATGTCAAGTGGAAGGGAGAAGCGCCGATCCAATGAGTACTGATGCTTCCATGAGAATTACGGGTGCGATATCGAGGAATGCAGAAAGCTTGCTGCGGTCACAGAGCAATTGGTACGCGACAGCACCCTCAAGAGGTACCAAAGTTGCAGCCAACGTTCTGACCAGCACGAAGCCCACACTCGAGGCAAAGCGCAATAAAGACGATGAATTCCTCTCAAGGCCGACGCGACGAAGTCCTCTTAAGGCCTAGGCGACGTCCTCTCAAGGCCGAGGCTGACCGAAGTCCCTCGAAGTCAAACTCCTAAGTACTGACGAAGTCGAGGAGACAGGTCCACTCTCAAGGCCGAGGCCGACCGAAGTCCCTCGAAGTCAAACTCCCAAGTATTGACGAAGCCGAGGAGACAAGTCCACTCTCAAGGCTGAGGCCGACCGAAGTCCCTCGAAGTCAAACTCCTAAGTACTGACGAAGTCGAGGAGACAGGTCCACTCTCAAAGCTGAGGCCCGAAGTCCTCAAACAGACAAGCCCTCATATACATGAAGTCCACTCTCAAAGCTGAGGCCCGAAGTCCTAAAACGGACGAGCCCTCACATAAGAGCCCCAAAAAGGACGTGGCCATCACCTTTTACGACAAGGTGAGCACGCTATTAAAGGCCAAGACCTAGCATACTTCCCAGTAGAATCCAAATTCACGGAAACATCGAAGCCATTTGAGCCCCCCTCGAAAAGCACCGAAGCCGAACCCGCAAAAGAACCACCTAAAGATTGTTGAAAAGTTTACGTGGACGCGGCTTCGAGGAAATCAGGAAGCGGGGTAGGCATCATACTCCTCAGCCCAGACGGACAGGAGACAACCTATACACTTCGGTTCGACTTCCCTACAACAAACAACGAAGTGGAGTACGAAGCTTTAGTCATCAAACTTTGCCTAGCTCAAGGTCTCCAGATATGAGTTGTACAAGTTTACAGCGACTCTCAAGTCATAGTGAGCCACATGCTAGGAGGTCACGAAGCTAAAGGCGACAGGATACCTCCACAAAGCCAAGAACCTACAACAATACTTCTCGTATTTTGAGTTGGTTCACATCCCAAGGGGCAGAATAGCGGAGCAGATGCACCAAGCAAATTAGCCTCGTCATCCACAAGCCCTCCCGTGGAAGAAGTCAAACACCGAAGTATTGACGAAGTCGACGCAAGCCTAGTAACTCCATTAGGCAAAGCTCTTGACCAACTTCAGTTCCCATCATAGCCATCGACTACATCAAATGGGTGGAAGCCGAACCCTTGGCAGAAATCACGAGCAAGAACGCCCTCAACTTCGTCTAGAAGAACATAGTATGCCGCTTCGGCATACCCCATATCCTCATCTCGGAAAATGGGACACAATTCACGGACAGAACATTTAGAGAATGGAGTGAAGGGCTTCATATCCAGCAGAAGTTCACTTCGGTAGCTCATCCTCAAGCGAACGGCCAAACCGAAGTTACGAACAGAACGATCGTCAAGGGACTCAAAACCCACCTCGACAAAGCCAAAGGAGATTGGGCAGCAAATTTACCCCAAGTCCTATGGTCGTACCGAACAACTCCCCGGACCTCGAATGGTGAAACACCTTATAGTTTGGTGTATGGAATCGAAGCAGTGATCCCGGTAGAGGTCGGCCTGCCGAGCCCGCGCACTCTCAACTTCACAGCCGAAGTCAATGACGAAGAACTCCGAACTGAACTGGATCTGTTGGAGGAGAAACGAGAGCTCGCCTACATAAGAGAAGCCAAGTACAAACAACAAATAGCTCGGTACTACAACCAAAGAGTGAAGTACCAACAATTCCAAGCAGGCGACCTCGTACTTCGGAACAACAAGGTCAGTAAAGCGGAAAGGCTCGGCAAGCTTGAAGCCACATGGGAAGGACCGTACCGATTTGAAGAAGTCCTCGGCAAAGGGTCGTACAAGCTCGCCCACTTATCCGGTAAGCTAATACCCCGTGCACGGCACATTACTCATTTAAAGAGATACCTTGCACAAGTGGCCGAGAGTAATGTCCAAGTTCATATAGTTCATTTAGGTCATTTAGGTCGTCTTTTTAGGGTCTTGCATACATCTTGCATTTGCATACATCTTGCACATCTCTCTCTACTCCACTTATGCATATTATCTCGACAAATAAGGAATGTAAAGCCATATTTAAAGCCAAACTTCGTCGAAATCCAATTTCCGAAGTGAGCTATTTAAAGCCAAACTTCATAGAAATCCAATTTCCGAAGTGAGCTATTTAAAGCCAAACATCGTCGAAATCCAATTTCCGAAGTGAGCTATTTAAAGCCAAACTTCGTCGAAATCCAATTTCTGAAGTGAGCTATTTAAAGCCAAACTTCGTAGAAATCCAATTTCCGAAGTGAGCTATTTAAAGCCAAACTTCGTAGAAATCCAATTTCCGAAGTGAGCTATTTAAAGCCAAACATCGTCGAAATCCAATTTCCGAAGTGAGCTATTTAAAGCCAAACTTCGTCGAAATCCAATTTCCGAAGTGAGCTATTTAAAGCCAAACTTCGTCGAAATCCAATTTCCGAAGTGAGCTATTTAAAGCCAAACTTCGTCGAAATCCAATTTCCGAAGTGAGCTATTTAAAGCCAAACTTCGTAGAAATTCAAATTTTCGAAGTGAGCTATTTAAAGCCAAACTTCGTCGAAATCCAATTTCCGAAGTGAGCTATTTAAAGCCAAACTTCGTAGAAATCCAATTTCCGAAGTGAGCTATTTAAAGCCAAACTTCGTAGAAATCCAATTTCCGAAGTGAGCTATTTAAAGCCAAACTTCGTAGAAATCCAATTTCCGAAGTGAGCTATTTAAAGCGTAACTTCGTCGAAATCCAATTTCCGAAGTGAGCTATTTAAAGCCAAACTTCGTAGAAATCCAATTTCCGAAGTGAGCTATTTAAAGCCAAACTTCGTCGAAATCCAATTTCCGAAGTGAGCTATTTAAAGCCAAACTTCGTCGAAATCCAATTTCCGAAGTGAGCTATTTAAAGTCAAACTTCGTAGAAATCCAATTTCCGAAGTGAACTATTTAAAGTCAAACTTCGTAGAAATTCAATTTCCGAAGTAAGCTATTTAAAGCCAAACTTCGTCGAAATCCAATTTCCGAAGTGAGCTATTTAAAGCCAAACTTCGTAGAAATCCAATTTCCGAAGTGAGCTATTTAAAGCCAAACTTCGTAGAAATCCAATTTCCGAAGTGAGCTATTTAAAGCCACACTTTGTCAAAAGACGAAGTGAGCTAGTAAAACCCTGACGAGGGTACTTAATAAACTCCATAATAGGAGTAAAATTAAAACGCGCGTATTGACCTAACCTTGTTAAAAATAAAGGTACGAACTGCCTCTGCTTAAAACGAAGGTACCACCTTTGTTAAAAGTAAGGAAGAACTACTTTTGTTTAAAACGAGGAGGCACCACCTCGGTTAAAAACAAAGATACGGCCTTTGTTTAAAACGGAGAAGAGCCTAAACCTCGTCTGAAGACGAGGTCGTGCTAATTAAAGCCTAAACTTCATCTTTGACGAAGTCGTGCTATTCAAAGCCTAAACCTCGTCTGAAGACGAGGTCGTGCTAATTAAAGCCTAAACTTTGTCTTTGACGAAGTCATGTTATTCAAAGCCTAAACCTCGTCTGAAGACGAGGTCGTGCTAATTAAAGCCTAAACTTCGTCTTTGACGAAGTCGTGCTGTTCAAAGCATTCCGACTTCGTCAAAATATAATTTCCGAGGGGGCAATGCAAAATTCATACCCACCTCATCTTAACGAGGTGACAAGCATTCCGACTTCGTTGAAATCCAATTTCCAAGGGGGCAATGCAAAATTCATACCCACCTCGTCTTAACGAGGTGGCAAGCATTCCGACTTCTTCGAAATCCAATTTCCGAGGGGGCAATGCAAAATTCATACCCACCTCGTCTTAACGAGGTGGCAAGCATTCCGACTTCGTCGAAATCCAATTTCCGAAGGGGCAATGCAAATTTTATACCAACCTCGTCTTAACGAGGTGGCAAGCATTCCGACTTCGTCGAAATCCAATTTCCGAAGGGGCAATGCAAATTTTATCCCCACCTCGTCTTAACGAGGTGGCAAGCATTTCGACTTTGTCAAAATTCAATTTCCGAGGGGACAATGCAAAATTCTTACCCGCCTCGTCTTAACGAGGTGGCAAGCATTCCGTCTTCGTCAAAATTCTAATTTCGACGGGGCAAGGCACTTTCAATACTCCTACTTCAACTTTCTACCCCGAGTCACACCCTCACTTCTATATCTTTGGGGGGGGGGGATGTGATAGGATATGGCCTAGCTACTAGGCCCAAGCATCGAGCCCAATATAATTGGGCCCCGACAGTTATGCCAGCCAACGCAGCTCGGCCCAACTAAAGCCCTATGCAGCTCGGCCCAGTCAGCTACAACCTACTTCAAAGAGACTTCTACACCAAGACAACTCCTACATCGACTACAATTCAAGCTCCCAGAGATATAGAAGCTCGGTGTTTGTCCAGTAAAGGAGGAGATCAGGCCAAAGAGTCCTAATAGGAAAAGACTTGTAAACCTAGTCGAATTCCACGTGTAGATACTTATAAATAGGGGTTTAGAATAGATTGGAAGAGGGAGAACAATCTTATAATCACTACTCATACAAGCAATAAAGATATATACTCTTTCCGCCCGTGGATATAAATCTATTCCAATAGATCGAACCACGTAAATCCCTTTGTGTTCCGTTTACTTTCATGTTCGTTAATTCCTTGTCTACATACATTAATTACCTTACGAAAATAAGTTCGATCATCTTGCCTGGAAGCTGCAGATTGAATCTCTACTTCTCGGATATGATGATCTCTTCAGTTATATAGATGGATCTACTCCATGTCCCAATCCCACCATAACGAAAGATGATACTACTATTCCCAATCCTGAATATGTTGCTTGGATACGTCAAGATCGGCTCATCTTCAGTGCTCTCGTCGGCTCTCTTACACAATCCGTTGTTCCCCTAGTCCAACATGCTACTACTTCGAAGCAAGCATGGAACATTCTAGCCACAACTTTTGCGCGGCCTTCTCGAGGACACATCAAACAAATTCGGGATCAACTCAAACATGCCACAAAGGGATCCCAAACTATTTCCGAATTCATGCAATCCGTGAAATGCAAATCTGATGAACTCGCTATGCTTGGAAAACCTCTCGATCACGAGGACATCATCGAATGCATCCTTGATGGATTAGATGATGACTACAAACCTGTTGTCGACGCTGTCAATGGCCGCGATACTCCCACTCTGGTTCCCTCACTCTTTCCACACCCTCTCGTTCCTTTTCTTTGAATAATGTTCTGTGTGTGCCATCTATGAAGCGCAATTTAATTTCTATTTCTCAGTTTTGCCTTCAAAATAATGCAACTATTGAATTCTCACCTACTTCTTTTTCTGTGAAGGATCTTCGAACGGGGGCACGTTTGTTTCAAGGGCAAACTAAGAATGACATTTATGAATGGCCTGCAAATGCTGAGATCAAGAAGCCATTAGTTGTCTTTTCTACCATCAAAACCAACCCTTCTACCTGGCATTCCCATCTCGGTCACCCGTCGTCACCTATTATTCGTAGTATTTTGTCTCGTTATAAATTACCAGTATCTGGGCCTGACTCTGATTCATCACATTGTAATGCTTGCAAGTGCAATAAGAGTCATAAATTTCCATTTTCCATTTCCACAATGCAATCCGCTGCTCCACTTAACCTTCTTTATAGTGATGTTTGGACTTCCCCAATACGTACACTCTATTGATGGTTTTAAGTACTATATCATTTTTGTGGATCATTACACAAAATATATCTGGTTATATCCCCTCAAACAAAAATCTCAAGTACTCCCCACCTTTCAAAAATTTAAATCCTTAGTTGAGTCATACTTCAATGCCAAAATTAAGTCCTTCTACTCTGATAACGGAGGTGAATTCACAGCTCTAGCTTCTTTCTTTACTCAATCGGGTATCTCTCACTACACATCTCCGCCACACACGCCCGAACAGAATGGTTATGCTGAACGTCGTCACCGCCATATTGTTGAAACGGGACTTACACTCCTCTCTCACGCTACCATGCCTCTCACATATTGGTCTTATGCCTTCAAAACAGTTGTATACCTCATCAATTGACTCCCACCCTAAACCTTGAATCTCCATTCTCAAAACTCTTTAATACCACGCCAAACTACTCAAAACTTCGTACTTTTGGCTGCCTCTGCTATCCATGGTTACGCCCATACTCTCCTCACAAAATAGCTCCCCGCTCTGTTCCATGCTAGTTCATAGGATATTCAACTTCTCAAAGTGCGTACTTGTGTCTTCACTTACCTACTGATCGTATCTATGTCTCTCGTCATGTAGAGTTTGTAGAAATTGTATTTCCTTTCTCCATTTTTCAACCACTCACAGCACGTCCTATACCGGAAACCTCGGCTCAATGGCTCCCTTCGATCTCGCATTTGCAGCCTGTTTTAAATGCTAATGCTGCTGCTCCCATTCCTTCCTCGCCCTCATCTGCTCCTACACCATCAAATCACCCTTCACCAACTACACCACCTTCCCCGGATCTCCAATCATCACCCACACATCCATCTCCTAACAATCCAACACCAGATAGCTCACCGTCCCCATCACCTGCTCCACATCAAATAATTACACGTTCTAAAAATAATATCTTCAAACCTATTCAAAGGTTTACCCTCACTACCATCCTACCACCACCTGCTGACATTGAACCTCAAACTGTTTCGCAGACTTTGCAGGACCCAAAATGGCGAAAAGCAATGGCAGATGAATATGACGCCTTGCTTCGTAATGGCACTTGGGAGCTAGTTCCCCCTGACCCAACTAGATCTCTTATTGGATGCAAATGGATTTTTCGAATCAAACGAAATCCAGATGGTACAATAGAATGTTTCAAGGCTCGTCTAGTTGCCAAGGGTTTTCACGAGCGTCCCGGAATTGATTTTCATGATACTTTTAGCCCCGTGGCAAAACATACTACCGTTTGCCTCATATTGAGCCTCGCTGTTTGTCGCAGCTGGTGCTTAAGGCAACTTGATATTAATAATGCTTTCTTATAGGGCACTTTGCAAGATGAAGTCTACATGAAGCAACCTACAGGATTTCTGGACAAAGATCATCCTTCCTTTGTGTGCAAGTTGCACAAATCCATCTACGGCCTTAAACAGGCCTCACGTTCGTGGTACCTAGAGTTTAAAGGATTTCTTGTTGCCTCTGGTTTCAAAAATTCAGTAGCTGATCCTGCATTATTTATCTCACAGCAATCAAATATGGTTCTCTACCTACTCGTATATGTCGATGACATAATTGTTACATGCAATAATGAAGAAGTTGTTCAGAAATTCATCGATCTTCTTGCTAAAAGATTCTCTCTTAAAGACTTGGGGCAACTCTCTTACTTTCTTGGCCTTGAAATCGTTCCTCATGCTACAGGATTGTTTTTGTCTCAAAGAAAGTACATCTCTGATCTACTTGAACGTACACACATGCTAGAGGTGAAGCCCGTGTGTACTCCGATGGCTACATCTCCATCCTTAACTTTACACTCTGGCACTGCCCTCTCTGAACCTTCAGAATACAGGACTGTCATCGGAAGTCTTCAATACTTGTCTCTCACGAGGCCGGATGTTGCATATGCAGTAAATAAGTTATCTCAATTTATGCATCGTCCAACAATAGAACATTGGGCTGCTGCTAAAAGACTTCTTCGTTACTTAGTCGGCACACTTGATCATGGTCTGCTCATTTCAAAAACAACTCCATTTACACTTCATGCATTCTCCGATTCAGATTGGGCTGGCGACAAGGATGATTACACTTCCACAGCTGCTAACTTGATATATCTTGGTAGCAATCTTATTTCTTGGAGCTCTAAGAAACAACACACCGTAGCTCGTTCATCCACTGAATCAGAGTATAGAGCAGTTGCAATGACTGCTACTGATCTATGTTGGCTTCTTTCTCTTCTTGCCGAACTTGGAATTCGGCTGCCTGAGCTGTGACAATGTTGGAGCAACTAGCCTATGCTCCAACCCTGTTTTTCACTCTAAGATGAAACATGTGGCTCTTGATTATCATTTCATTCGGGAGCAAGTTCAGCAAGGTCATTTACGAGTCACTTATGTCCCATCAGAGGATCAACTTGCCGATGTTCTCACCAAGCCACTACCACGATCTCGATTCTTCATTTTACGTGACAAGATTGGAATCTCTTCTCGGATATCCATCTTGCGGGGGCATGATAGAGATAAATCAGCAGAAGATAGAAACAAATTATAGGCTGAACTTTAGGATCAAATAATTACTTTCCATGTGTTGTAAACTTACCTTGTATATGTTGTAGTTATCCATAACCAAGGCTCACTTGTGTAGCTATATAATCTGTTGTAATCACTTCTTTCAATAGATGAGCTTTTCATATTTCTTATACTTGGATGCCTGCTCCTCTAGAGAAATGGTGCTTGTGAGTTTTTTCAGAAACTTGGATTAAATCTCTCTCGTAATTATGGTTATTTTTTACTGCCACAACTAAACTTTGATTTCAGGAAAAAAAAAAAAAGAATGAGGAGGGGGGAGTAAAAAATTTAAGAATGTATAGTAGTATGTACTACCTCCATCCCACCTAATTGTCCCATTTACTTTTTGACATTTCAACACGTTTTTCCACCGAAACCTAGTACGAGTTTTAAAATATAATTTTAAAGTATCGTTTCTTTTACGGGATACTATGACACTCATAGTATCCCGTAAAAGAAATGATACTTCAAAATTATATTTTAAAACTCGTACTAGGTTTCAATGTAAAAATGTGTTGAAATGTCAAAAAGTAAATGGGACAATTAGGTGGGATGGAGGTAGTATAATGTATTTTGTTTGATTATGTGTCCTTGTCGGAATGTGCAGCTTATAGTGTTTGTTTTAGTGGGAAAGTGGATTCAATTTGTAATGGTTTTATATAATTTTTTTTTTTTTTTTTTTTTTTTTTTTTTTTTTTTTTTGAGGGAATGGTTTTATATAATCTTGATTTGATTTGTATGTGTGAGATTTTGCATCTGATCAGATGTGTTGAAATACGAATAATACTGGGAATATATGAATATATGTTATGATTATTAGCTTAATTCTGGGAATATTACATTATTTTTTTTTAGAACAAGGAATATTACATTATAATAGATAGTGAAAACAGAGCTATTTGCATTAGCTCTTGCTGGTTCTGATCTTATTTTTGCATTAGCGTGTACCTTCGACTCACGTGGTTATCACGTGATTAACCAACCCCTAATCAAGTTGTATTAAGCACGATAACAATGCTGGAGAAGCTGCAATCGTTCAGATACCTATTCATTCTTCACTTTTTTTCTTTTTTTTTTGCACTGCAGCAGTTCCAAGAGAAAGAAGGTTGTGTGCCTGTGTTGATCTGGTGGTAGTGGTGTTAATGCTTGAAACCTCCGTGGTAAATGTCTTAGGTTCGAGGCTGCAGTCGAGGAAGAACCAGCTCGATAAGAAGCCCAAGTACATTCATGAATGGAGGGAAGTGTCTACAGTCATTTATTCAGCTACTTTTGTTGCAGCGTTGATTTTCTCTATGGTGGCTGTTGCCATGGCTAAAAGCACAGGTGGTGGTAGATACTTAGCAGCAGCCGTCTCTATTTCGTTGGGATCGATGGGGAGATGGATTGATTAACAACTCCACAAAAACTATGAGAATGTTCTTGAAGATTGGAGATCTTGCCATGGATGATGATTCTTTGAAGAATCAAAAGCAATGTTGAATCTATTTATTTCATTAATTGGTCTCAAGACAATGGGTGCTTGGATGTTAAGACAGTTCATTCATTAAATTAGCCTTCTGTTGCTGAAAAAATGTGACTTAAAGTCTTCATGTATTGATTCAAAGTTCAATCACTTTCTTCATCTTCAATATTTTTTGGGTACTTTTTCATATACTATATTTTTTCATTCGTTCCTTCCTTCTTTGTTTTTATGTTGTCCCCTGTTTTTGCAGGAGAATTACTAGTAGTGTACTCCCTCCCTTCCGCTCCATTTGACACCTTTATTTTGGACATAACTTTTAAGAAAGAAAAGATTATAGGAGTAATAGTGTAATGGCCCTTGATTAATAACGGGTAAGTGGGTTCATTAAGGGTAAAGTAGGTTGTTAGGTAGTAATAAATGGTCAAAAAAAGAAAAGGGTCAAATGAAAAAAAATTACCCAACATAAAAATAGTGTCAAATAGAGCGGAACAGAGGCAGTATTATACTAGTGCTCTCAACAATCTGAAGAATGTGAAAATATTGATCGATCCATTTGGGGTTATTATTCAATCCCTAGCCCGGTCCACAATCAGTGTAGTAGTTTTTTTGGTACTTTTTCATATACTTTATTTTTCATTTCGTTCCTCCTCCTTTTTTCTTTTTCTTTTTCTTTTTCTTTTTTATTTATTTATTTATTTATTTTTTTGGTTATCCCCTGTTTTTTTGCAGGAGAATTAGGTATACCCCCAACAATCTGAAGAATGTAATGTCTAAAAATATTGATTGAGCCAATTGGGATCAGTCCACAATCAGTAATAGCTAAAGCCGAAATTGAAAAGCCCACAACAATAGTAAGGCTAATGGCTAATGCAGATTAGGATGCTGCGGCCTATCACCTATGTACTATGTAGATTCTCAAACGACTTTAAAAATTTAATAGTACTCCCTCGTCCCTGATAAACCCCTTAATTCTATTTCTGATCGTTCCAAAAAATTATGCGTCTTTCATTTTTTTATCATGGACTCATTATAATAATATGTTTTATACTCTTTTAATATTACATGTTCATTTAGTACATTTATCATCCCACCACTTAATAATCTCTGATCACAATAAAGATGGAACTCAAAGATATTGAGGAAGAAGATACGGGCATGAGTGAAAGAGAGGTGAATTCTGATTTAAATTAAGTTTGTGAAATACACGTTGCAAAAAAGTCCACATCATATACTCCGGCAAGCTGAGTCAGCGCCAGGTCTGTTGGAAAAAGAAAAAAAAAAAAAAAAAAAAAAAGCTGGCCATATTTAAAAAAACTATTTGAAATTTCAGAACATTTTCGAAAAAAGTAGAAGTTGAGGCTATAAATCGAAAAATGTTGAAAGTTTGGGGCATAAACTATGATTAACTCTAATAATAATAATAATGATTATTTTTATTGAGTGTTTCGATCAATAGTGGAAATGAGTCACTTGTGAGGGGATTATCTTTCTCCTTGTTTCCCCTTCTTCTTAAAGGGCAATAATTTGGTGGATTGGATTATTCCCTCTGTTTCACTCTAATTGTCCATGTTTTCTTATTGGAACGTCTCATATAATTGTCTACTTACCTGAAATTGTAAAAACTTTATCTCACAACTAATACTATTATAAAAATTTTATCTCTGATTGCATTGGTCTATCTGAAAAAACTCAATCTGGATAATTTAGGTGGGATAGAGGGAGTACCCTAAAGTAAAGAAAATGGATAACCTATTATTCAAACCAAACAAAAATTAATGGAATCAATTAATTGTTTCTCTTTCCATACAAAGAAAATGTGAACCAAACATGAGTTTATTCTATAAGATAAATAATATCGGAATTTTTATGTATGACTCTAGCAGTGCGTCCAGCTCGTAGTTTCGACCTTAAAACATAATTCATCTGTCCCACTTCATTAGTCCAATCTGCTTTTGGCACAATAACTAATGACATATGAGATAAATGGTTTTAAGGGGCTTTCTTCACCACTAATTTCTTTCCAATTATGGAAATGAGACTAAAAATAGAATAGACAAAAAAGAAAATTGGACTAATGAAGTGAAGTGAGACGGAAGGAATATTAGTATATCTTTACATGAGTTGAAGTTGATATATACGAATTTAAAGAATTTGCCTTCTAATACAATTTTTTATTTTTTTCTTCCACAAATGTATCTCAATATTTGCCTTTATGCTTTCCCACGGTCGGAGAGTTCAGCAAAGTCCGACAGGGGAAGAATAGGTCGGAAAAGAGAGAGGGACAATGAATGAGAGTCTAGAGAAAGAAAATTAGGAGGAAAAAATAATTTTATGTGACACGTATCAACCATCTATTTAGTCCCATGACATGGGTACGTGGAGTTGGGTTGGAGGTGGAAAAGTCGAGTCAGAGCTGACTAGGCAAGTAGTCTGAATGTTTTCCCCAATGTTTCCCCCAAGTTTGGATCCGAAGAAAGTTTGAAAAAATTGGAGAACTAGTATATATAGTTGATATTTTTGTATTTCTTTACTCTTTCAGTAATGGTTAAATTCTTTTGTACATCGCCGCAGCTCCTTTATTTAAGATCACTTAAAATAATAGGCAAACATGGCCGCAGCTCCTTTCTTTAATTAAGCGTGACATCTCACTCGATCAGAACCAAACGCATCAAGTGAAATTTAATTACAAAAATCAACGACCACATTTTGGACCATATCGGTTTTTGTTAAATTTAATTACAATCTTACCAAATCAAAACCAACGAGCCACATCAATATCGGATCTAGCTATTAGGAAAATGACTCGTACGTGTGGCATCATTAGATTATTCTTGACATTCATAGATACCATGAATAGTTTAGGACAACCTAGATTACGTTAATGTAACTACTTAAGGATTTATTGTAATTTTTTCCCTTCCTTAATTAACATCTATCTATCTATCTATACCCTATTATAAAAGTGTTTTATTTTACAAAATTTGATTTGCCTATTATGCCCCTATCATAAATCTATTTTGATTGTATTTTTATAATCTAATATTATACTATAAACTTAATAAATACTTTTAGAATTTTAATTAGATTTGTAGTGTATTTCTATTATAACTCTTACTCCTTCAAAATATTATTGTAGGATACAGATTATATATCATATTAATATTAATTATGCAGTTGGAATAATTAGTAATTGATGATAAACTAAAGTTAATCAAAAACCTATATATATATATATATATATATATATATATATATATATATATATATATATTGTAAAAAATATAATTCAATTTTGAAATTTAATTATAACAAAGTTAACATTATAATTTGTTTTATATAGTTTTGTAATCATTCATATAATTATTAGCTATATATATATATATATATAACTTTTTGGAATGACTAATATA
The DNA here is from genome assembly GCA_001642375.2 of Mentha longifolia. Classification (NCBI taxonomy): domain Eukaryota; kingdom Viridiplantae; phylum Streptophyta; class Magnoliopsida; order Lamiales; family Lamiaceae; genus Mentha; species Mentha longifolia. The sequence goes on along the minus strand of CM038120.1, from coordinate 26,110,814 downwards.
TATATATTAGTTATATATATTAGTTGTAAATATTCATATACTACTATATGTTAGTAATATTTAGTTCTTATTTTTTTTAAACTATCTTCTTAATTTCTTGTTTATTATTGGCGACATGTCATGACTTTGTGAACATTAAAAATCTCTTTTTGTTGTTTATTACAGGTGATTTGGTTAAAGATAAAATGATTTCAACATATGTATTTGTCGTTGTTTTATTTAGTATAAAATTTATTTAACTATTTAATAGTAATATTTATTTGTTGATTATTGTGTTTTTTGAAATGTTATAATTTTATTATTTTGACTTTATGAAATATTATTGATATTAGAATGAAAATCATATTTTGTATTCAAAAGAAACAAAAATTTTGGAATAACCGAATTCATAAAAATAACTAGTTAATTATTTTGGTCAATTTAATTTGATTTTTTAAATAATTTTAATTTGATTTGAATGTATTATGAATTTTTCTCGATTTATCAAAATTGCCAAACATGCTCGAATTAGAGTAGATAAATGATTATATGAGAGTGTGTACCTCTGTTGAGGCGGGCTTATAACATGTTATTATTATTATTATTATTATTATTATTATTATTATTATTATTATTATTATTATTATTATTATTATTATTATTATTATTATTATTATTATTATTATTATTATTATTATTATTATTATTATTATTATTATTATTATTATTATTATTATTATTATTATTATTATTAAATCAATTGCATACCAGAAAAGATTAAGTAATTATGCAGCTACGTGTCTTATTATAGGCTTACTCCTTTTAACTTACTAGCAGAGATCACGTGCGTTGCACGTATATCCTGTTATCTAATACGATTTATTTATTATAATTATTAATATATATCAAGAGATAAAAATAAATAGGCTAATGAACAAAAGATGAAACTGAATTTTCTATAACATATTTTGTACGTATAAAATTTTGACCCTCAAAATTGTATATGTTGGCAGTGATGGTGATCATCCAATGTAATAGTGATAATTAACTTAAGAATCAAAAATACATATTATATCATAGATGAAAACATTGCTATAACTACAATTGGTATAGTTATCAATAATTTGAAAGTGAAATAAAGTTATATTATCAAATACAAGTTCAGATTAACAATTGCATTAAAATAATGCATTAAAGATCCGATATGAAAATGAATACTTGCCACTTATTATTTTTAATCATGATCTATTATGTGTAAACAATCATTTATATAAGAAATATTTATTGTGTTAATTGTTGAAACAATCAGCTAAAAGATATAATTATGCTAATCAATAATTACAAATGTATTGAAACAACATTATTAAATTAAATCCAATATGTATGTCATTCAATCTTTTAGTTAATGATTTACGTTTAAAATTTTTGTTGAGCAAATTGATTACAAAACTATATAAAACAAATTATAATGTTAACTTTGTTATAATTAAATTTCAAAGTTGAATTATATATTTTTTACAATATATATATATATATATATATATATATATATATATATATAGGGAAATAATCTTGTGAGAACCCTTTCATTCGTGAGAACCATGCTTATTTAGATATGTTTTCATGCTTTTTTATATGTGCTATTACGCATTTTACAAAATAATGATTTTTCATAAGAACCTTCCCCTATATAATAATCGGATCATATGAGAACACTTTCATTCGTGAGAACGTGAGAATTCCGTTTATTTTGTAGATATAAAATTATGCTATTGCAAAAAAACATAATTGTACATATAAAAAAGCATGAAAATATATCTAAATAAGCATGGTTCTCACGTTCTCACGAATGAAAAAGGTTCTCATATGATTCCTATATATATATAGAGAGAGAGAGAGAGAGATTGGATATTATAAGAACCCTTTTAAAACTTGAGAACTAGGAACTCATATGGATCATCCATTTTAATAGATGAGAGGTTGAGATTAAATCTTGAGATTTGACAGTTTTTTCTTTAATTAGGGGTATAACTGTAATCTTCAATTAATTATATTAACCGTTCCTCCTAATGTGCAGGATTTCAATAATTAATCATCTTCTCTATCCAACCGTCTGTTTCTCTTTCTTTCTTCTTCAACATATTTCACTCTCCATCTCTCCTTCTCTTTAATCTTTATCTTATTCGTTGGGGTTTTAAGCATCAAATAAAAAACTGGGGTGTGGCCTGTGAGTGATGATATGTGACGGAAATTTGGAAACAAACTACTACTTGGGGTTGTGACTATTGGTGGGAAGGGTAGCCTTGGTTCTTTGAATATGTAGCAATAGATATTTATTGAAAGGGCACGTCGATGAAGAAAGGTTCTTTGAATATGAAAAATTCTTTTAAAACAATGAAATGATTATAGTATAAACATAGAAATAATAAATAAAAAAATTAAGCATTTTATTAAAAAAAAGTTTTAAGCATACGTTAATAATAAAATAAGCATGAAAATTAACCCTCTTTCCGCAAGACGAATTACGCCCCGGGTAGTGCTCACGGATTTGGCGCTTTGTCCCCAAAGATAAAACGACTTCTCGTCTTCTTAGTAGCAGCACCGCAAACTAAGAAGCTCCGGCGAACTGGAAATAAAAGGCGAAGGAACTGAGCTCAAAAACTGAATGTTGTAGAAGAGATGATGCAAAATGCTTTGAGTTGTGTGTCCTAGAATGGCCTGCAGAGCCTTCTATTTATAGGCTGCTCATTCAGTAGGGACATCAATGCCATAAAGGCATTAACAGCCACTAAGGTAGTGGGTTAGTGGTGGAGTGGAAGAGACTGACTGTTCAGCTGAAGAGACACCTTCTAGAGTCTTCTTCCGGATGGGCCACGAATTGGGCTGGACGGGTAGGCCTCATTCGAATTGGGCTGGGCAATTGGGCTTCCACATGACCCAAAACACTATATATTTTGTGGTCCAAAAAATATAGTACATAAGGCTTCAAGCCCAAGCCAAAGACCCAAAGGACCAATTGCCAAGATCCAAGGCCACGGCCACGAACCCGAGGCCGAGGCCCGAGCCGGAGCCGTCCGTGCCGTCCGGCACGGACGGCGGAGCCGGATCGAGTGTGTGCTCACGCGAGAGCCCAACCACACACTTATCCACTTACTTGGCCCACTTGTTATTAAGCTCACATGTTTAAACACTTTTAAACAGCACACCACATTAATATTTAATCAATGTGGTATAACTTACACTTCATTAACTAATGAAGTAACTCTCCACCAAACTTTGAACATTTATATCTCACTCACCGGAAATCGGTTTTGAGCCTATAAATATACCACGCTCATCCACTCCGCGAGTAGAACAATAATCTAATATTTAATTTATGTAATAAATTAAATATTTATTATTATTTATTTGTCAAAAAACCAAATTTCCAACAATTTAAACAAATTACAAGGATTAAGAAGAGAAGAGGAAAAGAAGAAGAGCACACGCATTATTTTGCTTATTTTTCATATTCTAAATTGATTTTTTACCAAAATTTATTGCTTGTTTGGATAAATCTTAATTTGAAGAATTACTGTAATTATTTGCATGAATACTTACTTAATTTACGGCTTATTTTGTATATTCTGAATGCTTAAGTTTTCTAAATCTTACAATTTATTTGTTAACAATTTATTTTATTTATTTTCCGTTTTTTTCAGTTTTTTTTTTTCTTGCTTATTTTCTTTAATCCAAAATGTTTTATTTATTTATTGTAATCAACATATATATATTATACGTTCCGTTGCGTATTCGAAGCACCACAACGATCCACACGCCTACGTGGCGTCTCCTATGGCCTCCATTCTTATTTATCTAAAATCTATATATTTATACATATTAATTATTATTTATATATATCAATATATTGATTATTATTTATCTAAATATATTTATACATATTAATTATTATTTATATATATTAATATATTGATTATTATAATCTATTTATATTATACATAAAATTTAAAAAATTAATTATGAGGATTGGAGGATTTGAACTCATGATCTCCAACATAATAGACTATATTTTATACCACTACACCACATCACTAAATAATACTTATTTAAGGCTTACAGTATATATATATCCATTATTCAATCAGTTTTGAATCATTATCAACTACATTATGTTTATTTATAAAATTATAAATATAATTTTTCAGTATAACTACATATAATATGAATATGTATATATATATTTTTTTATTGATTTTAACATGTGTTTCTTAAATTTTTATGAAACTATACTATATAAATCATGATTTTTTTTATATTTATATATATAATAGATATTTTTATTAATTTATTTATTAAACAGTTCAACCTATCGAACCATGACCCGAAAAATATTTCGTATATTTTTTGCTCTGAAGTGACAATGTCAAGGGTGTTTTACTACTTTTTTCAAAAAAGAAAAAAAGAAAAGAAAACAGAAAGTAAAATATTTTGAGTTGGGTTATTTTCAATTTCAGTTAATCAAGCTAAACTGTTTTTGACAATATTTTGGCTCTAACACCATTTCGATTTTGAGGTGGCCCGCCCAAAAGTTTTTGATATTTTTTTAGTTTGTATCGATAATCACAATTGACAAAATTTTGTAACGAAAATATATTTTAATTTTTAAACACAAAATCGATTTTGAGATGACCCATTGGCCAATAAATTTTCTAATATCTTTTAATATGTATAGATAGCTATAATTGTCGAATTTTTGTAACAAAAAGTATATTTTTAATTTAAAACAATTGACAATAATTAGACATAAAATGAGCATCGTGTGCTATTTTCAATTCGAATTGACTAAACCGTTTTTTGTGTTAAAATATTTTGGCCCTAATATATAGTATTAGCCCATTCCCTACCACCTAAATTATTATTATTTTTTTATTTGATCAATTTATTTATTTTATTTGTGTATATTTATTTATTTTTTCAAAATATTTTACATCTATTTAAATACTCTTTAAAAAAATTCTCTCAACTTTCTCTCTCTGTTTTTTTTTTCTTTCATTACTTTCTCTATCTAAATTTTTTCACTCTCATGTTGCTTTCATCTCTAAAATTTTTATTTTTCATAATTTTTCTCTCTAAAAATTTTCACTCTTATGGCTTTCTCTCTCTAAATTTTTTTTCCTATTTAGAAAAATTTCTTTCCACTCTTTGTCTCTCTAAATTTTTCGCTCTCATCACTTTCTCTTTCAAAATATATTATTTTTTATAATTTTCGCTCTCTACAAAATTTCTCTCTCGTCACTTTCTCTTTCTCTTCTATTTTCTCTAAAAATCATTTTTTTCTCTTAGATATTTTTATTTATCACTTTATCTATCTAAAATTTTCACTCTCGTCATTTTTTCTCTTTGAAATTTTTATTTTTTATAAATTTCTCTCTCTAGAAAAAAAATTTCTCTAATTTTATCCCTCTCTCGTCACATGCTTTCTCATCACTTTCTCTTACTAAAATTTTATATCTTTAAAATTTCTCTCTCTCTCTCTCTCTCTAAAAAATTCATGTTTCACGTTACTTTCCCTATCAAAATATTTTCTTTTTCATCACTCTTATCTTTATGCATTTTCTCTATCATGAAGGAGAAATAGAAAATATATAAAAAAAAAGAAAATATATAGTTTTATTTTGTTGAAAAAATATATATGAATTTATTTTATAAAATAAATGAAAGAATAATGATTCCATTCCATTCCTTTCGTATTGTTTGTTCATACCAAGCATGAGAATGAAATGATCATTCCATTCCATTCCTACCTTTATTTCATTCCTATCACCATTCCATTCCTACCTTCTTCCATTCCATCATACCAAACACCACCTAGTAAGTCATGCATTTTGCAATACTTTAAATTCCCAAGGAACCCCAACTGATGAACAAGAACAAGATTTCTATCAACTAGCTCCTTCAAGTACTCTCTCACAATTGTTTCTTAGTCTTTGCAGTCTACTGGTTTAAGAAATCATTCGGAAACCCATATTTTGGTGATTGTCGAGACACAAATTCTACGATCTTCCTCAAATAATCCCATATAAAGAAAACAAGGCTTTAGATATGCAGGTAAATGGTTATAACTCATTTTCAATATCCTCAAGCAATCTCCATCATTCTTCGAATTCAGTATTAATTTTAAGTTTTCCTCCACATGCTCCCAATATTCTAACGTGTGTTGGGATTTTGCCAAAAGACCCCCAATCACAACAATCGACAGAGGTAGTCCTCTATAATTTTCAACGATTTTCTTTCTAATTTTCTCAAGTTCAACAAGAAAACTTTCTTCTCCAAATACAGTTTTGGAGAACAAAGTCCAGCCGCTATCCTCATCTAAAAATGTCATGTCAAGCCTATCGGAATCGCTCAAGCGGGCAGCTACGTTCGACAACCTAGTCGTTACTAAAACCCGACTCCTGTTATTATAATCGGGAAAGAAAAATCTTGTTTTATCCCACGCTTCTATACTCCACATATCATCCATTATAACAAGATACCTCCTACCGGCTAGATGTTTGTGTAATGCTTCTCCCAACTCACTCTCACTATCACCACTACAGTACCCTTTCGCCTGCGAGAGAAATTGGCAAAAAGTTTCTCGAATATTATAGTTTTGAGAAATCGTAGCCCAGACACAAATATCAAAATGCTCTTTAATAAACGCATTCTCAAATATATTTCGAGCTAGAGCGGTCTTACCAATCCCGCCCATCCCTACAATAGGGATGATCTGGCGATTGGAGCGTCCCCCTCCGGTGAGCCTATCCAAGAGCAGAAGAAGCACGTCATCGAACCCCACCATCTCGCTCTTCCCCTCACCGGAACCGGCTCTAGCATTTCCTGAGACGACGTTCGATCTGAAACGACCGACACTACTGGCATTCATGAGCTCCGCCGCCTCTCTCTTGACCAGATCCATTTCTTCCGTGGCTTTCTCCAGATCTTGATAGAAGTTGATGCAGCTGAGTTCTTCAACGAGGTGGGATGTTGTCCACTATGTAGGACTCGATCACGTCTTCAGCCGCGTAAGCTGCATCTGCGATGCGAAGCTCCAGTGGGTCCGCTTCGTCGCTGTCGGCAACTGGGGAGATGTAGCCCTCGAGGAATTTCTGGAAGAAGGTGATTGTTTGAGTGAGAGATTGGGCTTGTTGTTGGTCGAGAGAGATCGGAGGGGAAGGATGATGCTGGAGCTGATCTATGGTGTATTTGAGTGATGTAACAGCTGCATAAGCCGCCATGATATGATAGATCCTCCAAAGTCCAAACTCAGTGCAGAGAATATATGTTTGGTGAATGGTGAGTGTGGGATGAAAATGAGAGAGATGATATTCAATATACTCCTATAGTCCTATAGATTGAAGAAGACTAATATTTCAAAGTCACGTGCAACATTCTTGAAATCATCTACACGTGCTGCCATTGTCGGATTTCAACTTTTTGACCTTGGTCAAATACATTTCCAATGCCCAGAATCTTTTCCTTCAAGAAGGACCACTATAAAGGGATTAGTTTATTAGCTTAATCCTTAATTTTATTTTATTTTTAAGGATAATCCTCACGATTTGACAGTGCACTGCAGCAGTTTATAGGCAGCAGATGAAGATGCAGGAGAGGCTGCAGTCAAGGAAGAACAAGCTCGATAAGAAGCTCAAGTCCTTTCATGCATGCAGCTACTTTTGCTGCTGTGTTGGTTTGCTCTGTGGTGGCTGCAGATCCATGGCTGCACCACCTGTGGCGGCTGCCCTAGCATCGGCCTCCTCCATCCCCTTTGGGGTCGATAGGGAGATGGATCGACTCTCTTGTATAAGAATGCTAGATGTGAGAGGACAAAAGGAGATTATGAATTGTCTTTGTGTGAATGTTGGCACTTACATTGCTATCAAGGATTTGGATTCGCCATCGATGAAGACGCAGGGAAGGTTTCTGTGGAGGAGATAAGGTGGTGTTTACAAAAAACATTGAGGAATTGGAAATGCAGGCTGATAACTGCAGCAGAGATATTCCAAGGGCTAGGACTGTGATTCTACAATGAATCATTAAACATCCCAACAATTGAAGAACCATGTAGAATGTAAGAATTGTTGAATTGTTTATTTTATTGATTCTTCGAACGTTACACAGATTTCATTTTCAAAATTAATGTTCTGTTGCTTTGTTGCTAAACAATGTTTGTTAATGTATTGGGTTCAATCACTTTCTATGGTATTTCATTTTGGGGCAACCCTTAAAATAGTCACTTTGATATAACAAACCAAAATACTTGTCACTCATATAAAAAACACAAAAACTAGTCACTCTTACCAAATACACGAATACATGATACGCGACTCATGTATTCGTGAAAATTAACCTTGAATACATGAATACACGAATACATGAATGCACGACTCATGTATTCGTGAAAATTAACCTTGAATACACGAATACATGAATACACGAATACACAAATACACGAATATAGGAATACATGAATACACGACTCATGTATTCGTGAAAATTAATCTTGAATACATGAGTGACTAATATTTGTGTTTTTTATATGAGTGGCTAGTATTTGTGTTTTTTATATGAGTGACTAGTATTTTAGTTTACTATATCAAAATGGCTAGTTTTAGGTATTAACTCTTTCATTTTTCTTTTATTTAATCTATTTCAGTAGGTGTATTACTACTCCCTCTGTCCTCCATTTACTGACCCTGTTGACTTTTTAGATGGTTTTGTAGCTTCGTGATGATGAATTTTAAATTGAATTTTTGGAGATTAGTTTTTTTTACATGATACTACAACACTCGTAGTACCTTGTAAAAAAAATCAAACTCCAAAAATTCGATTTTAAATCCATCATCACAAAACTTTAAAATTATCTAAAAAGTCAACAGGGTCAGAAAATGAAGGACGAAGGGAGTACTATATTTAATTATTATTCCCTCTAATCACAAAATAGTGGCTTCTGACATGTATTTTGATAAAAAGCTGGTGAATTTTTTATATCGAAGAAAGTAATTCACTTGTTAGGGATAGGGGTGGGTCGGTACGGGATACCGTCATTTTTTCTCAATACCGATACCGATACCGAAGTTGGCCGGTATTGGATTCTCGATGTCGATGTCGTACCGAAAGTTTCGGTATACCGTATACCGGTATACCGGAAATTCGGTATTGTTCGAAATGGATACCGATGTCGTGCCGATGATTCGGTAATACCGATCCGGACGGTAATATCGAAATACCGACAAAAATACCGAAAATTCATATATATATTTTTTCATACATCTTGATCTAACTACTAAATAATTACTAATAAAATGCAAAATTAAAGAAACATGAACACTTTAATAGTCCTCTAAACATACAAATTACAAAGTCAACAATAATTGCAAACAACAAAATCCAACAACACATGATTATACTAAATGGCCTACTCAAATCCAAATCTTGGGAAATACTACTTAAATACAATTATACTAAATGGCCTACTCAAATCTTGACGTAGTCGGGAAAAATGGCCTACCAAACTATTAGTTTCACATGATTATTCAAACGTTATAGTTCATTAGTTATCAAATTATACTAAATAGTCTTAATGTTATATTTTATAGAGTCATAGTTCATTATTTATCAATGTGTCAACGATTGACGTAGTTATACTAAATCTTGGGAAATATTACTTAAATACAATTATCATGTTTGTTGATATGTACTTTATTATAAATAAGGAGTTTTTATCTTAAGATAATTACCAAATTATACTAAATATTCTTAATGTTATATTTTATAGAGTCATGGTTCATTAGTTATCAATGTGTCGACGATTGACGTAGTTATGCCAAATCTTGGGAAATACTACTTAAATACAATTATCATATTTGTTGATATGTACTTTTTAGACATTGTATTGTACCATTTTTATATCATAGAGTCATAATTAGATGTATATTTCTATATCATGTTTGATTATAATAAATAATTTATAATATTTTTATTTTTACAAATATTAGTATTAGCATGATTATAAATTATTGAGAATTTCATAGTCATAGACTCATAATTCATTAGTTCTCAATGATGATTGACATAGTCATCCCACTCATCCCAAATTCTAAGAGATCTTACTTAAATACAATTGTCATGTTTGTTGATAATTGATATATAGTAGTATTTTCTTAGAAATAAAGAGTTTTTTTTTCTTAATTTATTTACCAAATTATATTAAATTATTTATAATATTTTGTTTTACAAGCATTAGCATGATGATCATAATAAATCAACAAATATAATTAAGAAATTATAAGTCAATAAATATTTTTAAAATTATATTTAAACTTGGATTTTTTGATATCATCTTGTATATTATTTAATGATATTAAAAACTTATTAAGGTTGTGATTAAATTTAAAATATAAACATATTAAATATATATATATATATATATTCGGTAATTATCGGTATTTACCGGTATACCGGAACTTCAGAAAATGTCGGAGGGTCGGTATTTATCGAAGGATCGGTATTCAACGGTATACCGGATCTTCGGTATATATCGGAGGGCCGGTATTTACCGAAGGATCGGTATTTATCGGATATTTCGACATTACCGCGGTATCGGTATTTTTCGGTAATACCGCGGTATTGCGATTTCTGATACCGATACCGTGCCGCAGATTACCGGTACGGTATAAATACCGTACCGAAAATTCGGTATATTGAAAATTTTGATATTTTCGGTATTTTTTCGGTACGGTATCTTCGGTATTTCGGTATTTTTTCCCAGCCCTAGTTAGGGATTACTCTCTCTCTCATAATTTCCTTTTCTCTTTTACATGTGTCGCATAGAGTTTCCCAGGAAATATCAATGTTTGAATCCAAATTAAGTACGTAGTATTAGCTAAGATATTTTTTTTTATTTTTTTTATTTTAAGTTTAGAAATTACTCAATAATCTGTTTCTAGAATGTTGAGTTGGCACTAGGAGAGCTGATTGGATCCAAAGCAAAGTGTTTATAATTATAGTATTATTATTTAAGGTTGTATTGGTATCAATACTCAATTAATTCACATTCTTTAGTCTATTAGTTAATTCCTATCAATACATTGTAGCTTCCACGTTCATAATCAACTTCTATATCGACATACATCTTTTTATCAATTACCATGGACTTCCATGGCAACCACCATCAACTTTATTAAAAATTCAGGTGTATTTCAAAATTTTAAACATTTCATCAATTATGTACGAAAGCTATTATAAATTGTAGTAATTAATCTATAATTACTACTATTATACATTAGATAGACATATGTCTATTATAGTATATAGATTTGTTAGGGTTTTGAGTGGCAGAGAAAAACACGACATTGGAGGCGGGAGCCAATTTTTTGATTTCTTATTTCTAGGAATGAATACGGTGAGCCTTTTAATCTCCCCACAAATTACAAACAGACTCAAATAAAATAAGCAAAATACTATAAAAGCTAATTGACTAATATGCCCTCTAAATGATATCGGGACACAACAAGATTAATTTATGCACTCTCCTTCCACCATATGTGCACATATAATTCAATTTTAATACATCTCATAAATTTCTGTATATTCCATTTGAATCATAATCTACCTTCTCTTTTCATGTGTTCAAATACCATATATATTCTAATATGATCGTGTTAATTATTTATTTACTACTAGCAAAAGTAATGTGCATCCGCACGTACAAAAAAATAATCACGTACTATAAAAATTTGTGCGCGGAAGAAGATTGAAAAGGTTAAACTGTATTGAAGGGTGATGCACGCGATGGGTCGTATCATATCATTTGCTACAACTTCTTCCACATTAATTATTATATATAAACACACCACCACCATGTATTAATAGTACATGGGAATTTTGTCATTTAACTTGGATTAAATAGCGTATATTACATACTTAATATAAGCTATAAATCTTAATTAAATCTTCCCATTTGTCTTCAATTCTTAATTAGTTAGTTTCGTTTAACCAATAATCAAATCGCTTCAATTCTTAATTTGCATTAATCAACTTGCATCAATAATTGGAACTCACGTTCTTAAGGCAACTGGTATGTGTTGCCCAGCTGGCTTCAATTCTTGGTCTATTAATCAAGTCGTATAGAAAAATGTCAATCCGCATTCACCTTCTTTAGGCAGCCTTAATCAATGTCCATTGCCTTCCCTCCTTCACAATAACCTTCCACATTGCCACACAAACTTATCAATGTCCATGGACTTTACCACAACCACCATCAATTTCAACCATCAAACAAACAAACAACAATAGTCGATCAAAATGCAAGCCTTGGAGTGCAGCTGTCTGGGGCGAGCACCGGCTCGTTCGATGGAGAAGCAGTGGGCACGGTGGTGTGCAACCAGAGAAAGAAGAGAGGCGTGGCGGCGGCGGCGGCGGCGGTGGTGGTTTATGAGATTTTGGGAATCCTTCCGCGTCGCAATATTTTCATATTCTAGACACGTGGTAATTATCGAGATTACAGCGTGACGCCTATTGATCAAGAGCGGAAATAGGGATGCGAGAACATCTCAAGGAATGGAAGCGCTCTTCATCAAATGTCTATGTATGAATAACATTGAGACGTTTTGGTATAATTCTTTCCGCCTTCTCTATATATGATATCACTTCTATATTATAGTCATTTAATTTTTTTTTTTACTGTGTTTACTTAAAAAAATTCACTTGATAAATGTGTGTTGTTGAATCTATCTTTTAATTATTAAAATCTATCTTTCGTACGGTGCGAATTCAAGTTGGTCGGGTCGGGTCGGGTAACCGAAAAACTAAGATTTTTCAATCTCGAATCCAAATCCAAACGTCGTTTTGGGTACCCGAATGATCCAAAATTATTTAACAACATATTAAAAATTATTTTCAATTTTAATTTATGGGTTATGATTATAATTGTTTTGTCCATTTAAAAAATAAAATAGTGTTTTCCCTTATAAAAGTTTTGGAGTATTTGGAAATTGTAATTAGTCAACCGATACTAGCTAGTCTTATGCTTGATGTGTAAAATATAATTATAATTTAAATATATTTGATTATTTAATATATATATATATATATAGGGAATGGTTCTTATGTTAATAAATCATAGCGTGTTAAAATGTTAAAAATGCTTAAAAGTATACGAAACTATGCTTAAATGTGTATAAAATTATGCTTATTATATAATTGTGCTTTTAAATGTACTAATTCATGCTTAAATGAAATCATGCTTATTGTACCTTGAAACCATGCTTAAATCAATAATAGTCATAGATTTGATTAAGATCAATAGTCCAGATTCATTCCTATTTAACACACGAGGATTTATTAACATATGAACCAAACTCTATATATATATATATATATATTAAATTTCTAGCATTTAGGGGATGGGATCTGTAATCGGTTATAGCAAATACCTGATTTTTTGACATTTTAGTCTCGAGCCCAATTCCGCACATGAAATATTCAGATATTGGACACTTTGAGGACCAGATTGAGTTCGGGTATTTCGGATTCTACCTGAAAATCCGAACCCAAATTCCTACCCCTAATATTTCAGAGTTAATAATTTAATTGCAATCCCAAATCCATTTTTATTTGGGCCTTAACGACCCAGTAAATTAATGTTGGTTGTATGATACGATTTGAGGGGGTAAGGGGCTGTTTCGAGTGAGCCCAAATTGCAGAGAGAAGAGATTAAGAAGAAGAAGAAAGGAAACAAAATGATTCATTCATGTTCTACTTTTTGATTACAGTACTCTGCTATATATATCTCGGTTTCTCATTTTCTAACAGCTAGAAGGGACAAAACCCTTTAACCTATCTAGAAGTTTCTACTTTCGACTGGGCCGCTGCTTCATAAGCTCCGACTTGGGCTCTTCATTAACAATATTTTGGGCCACTGCTTGATTATCCAAATCCACAGGCCCAAGATTGCTCATCGTAATATTGTAGCGCAACCCCGATCCATGCACGTCAATGTGAAATTTCCTCGAAGCTTATTATGCCTTCGGTATTTTTTAATATTTAAAATTTCCATCCTCTCTTTCATCGCCTTCATATTCGTTCCTCGCTTCTCTCCTTTACTCACGGCAACTCATAAGTAAATTCACAATTCAGAGGGCGATAATGGCTTGCCACATTATCAGCATGGGCGCTGCTGCTACAACGTCGAAGATCGACCGGAGTTCCGCCCAGAATCCGCCGTCGTCGGAGGTCATGCCCAAGTACGTTCGCGACTACCGCGCCAACAGCCACCAGGTTATTGAATTCTTCTCAGCGCTCAAAGCTCGTATCCTTGCTGCGAAACTCAAAGCCAGTCCCGAACTTGCCGTTCTCAGCTCTTACCTCACGGAGGAGGAGCTCGAATTAGCGCGTTTCGTCGCGCAGCAGTCGGAGATGCAAGCGGCGCTGAAATCGATTCACGGCGGCGTCGCTGCGGAGCTCGATCTCGTCAATGCCAGGAAGAAGGTATTCGCTGTCCTCTTCACGTTGGCCGCCGCCGCCAGCGCCGCCGGAGCGGCTATCGCAGCCGGCGTGGATGAGAAAAGGCCGACGGCGGCGGTGGCGGCGGCCTCCCCCATCCTGCTAGTGGCGCTGGGGAAGTGGATCGATTCAGTTCTGAAGAAGTCCGAGAGAGGCGTGAAGAAACACAGGGATATAATCAGACGCATGATCTTGTGCGGAAAATTCACCATCGGAGATTTGGCCGAGATTATTGTGTTCGCACAAAACATGAAGGCGGAGGCGGAATCCATCTCGAAAATGGTTGATGAAGGGGCGGATGTGGTGAAGAAAGTGGCGGCGCTGAGCAAGAGCTTTCAAAAATTAGAGAGGAAAGCTATACAGGGGGGATTGGATGCCAGCTCCGCTAGAGGAGCTGTGCTTGAGATTATTCTCACAAACTTGGAATAAATTAAGCTTCTAATTATGGTAAGTGCCGCGATTAAATTGTGAGAGAGAGACAGAGAGAGAAAAAAAAAAAAAAAACTCTTTTAATTTTGTCGTATTATATGGTTTGGGTTTGAATTCTACTGTTTGTTTTTTTAGTAGGGTAGAGGATTGAATTTGTAATCGTTATTTTTGCATCTGTATTGTACGCATGTATGAGATTTTGCATCTGTACGTATTGTACTGGGAATTGAAATGTGTAGAAAGGAATAATACTAGAGTCTTTTTTTGGTTACATGATTGTGGTGATAATTTTGGCAGACTCCTCGCATTTAAATTTGTGCATAGGCTTCAGCAATATTTGTTCTCTGAAGAAAAAAGAAAAAAAAGAAGGGATCAGCTTTATGGTTCAGGTACAGCTTCGACGGCATTCCTCCTTCACTTCGGAAGAAGAGTGAGATAATCGCCGCGAAAATCAGCATCTAAATTTGAAGTTATCCGACAATTTCTGCGGATAAGGGGTAAAAAATATTTGATCGACTACATTTTGAGGTGACTGCATTTACTATTATGCTATTTTTTTTAAAATTTCTTTTAGTCAAGATTGTGGGTTGAATATGCATTCGTGTTATTAATCTTAATTTGTATGTTCACTGATCAATGAGAAAGTATCGAAATGATATAGTGCTTGATCAAGTTATTCACAGATTGGCTCTTTTTTTTTTTTTTTTTGACAGTGTACTCCAGCAGTTTGAAGAATTTGAATGATGATGAGTTCTTCAATATCTTCATAGGCAGCTACTTTTGCTGCGGTGCTAATTTGCTCTGTGGAGGCGGCAGCCCTAGCAGCGGCCGCCTCCATCCTCTTGGAGTCGATGAGGAGATGGATTGAATCACTAGTGGAAAACTATATATGAGAATGCTGTGAGAAGGAGATTAGTAAGCCCATGTTTGGTTTAAGTTTTTTTGGGTATGAAAAGGGAATTAAATAATTGATTCTCTTACATTTTGTTTGATTTGAGTAATAGGTTATTCATTTCCCTTACTTGGGGGTAACCCAATCCATTATATTGTTACCCCTCAAGAAGGAGGGGAAACAAGGAGAAAGGGAACCCCCTCACAAGTGACTCCCTTTCAACTATTGAACCAAACACTCAATAAAAGTAACCATTATTATTACCATTCCATTACTTGACTTGATTACATTCCCTTTCCGTTACCCAACTTGAACCAAACGAGCACTAAGTATGTAATGTTGGCACTTATACATATTGGTAATATTGGGGGTGCTTGGTATGATGGAATGAAATGAGGTGGAATGGAATGGAGGTAGAGATGATGTAGAAATTTGTACATGACTTATACTTCCATTCCATTTTCCATCATACCAAGCAAGCCATTAAGGATTTGAATAATATCCCAAGTGATGGTTGATTGCTCTTGAAAATGCAGGCTGATGATTGCTTTTGTTTACACGGATTTCATTCAAAGGATCATCAAACACTGTCCCAACAATTGAAGAATGTAAGCAATGTTGAATTATTAATTTCTTTTGTTTACACGGATTTCATTCATTAAATTAATTTTTTGTTGCTGAAGAAGGTGTGAATGAATGAATGAAGTTTTCGTGTGGTTACCTAAAAAAAAGATATGCGTTGATTCAAAGTTCATCTTCGATATTTCTTGGCTCTTTATCATGAAATTTGCAGTGAGAATGAGATAGTCTATAGGTTGGCTATGAAATTTGCAGGACTTGCTGAACTTTTGCCGCGGTAAGCAAAAACCAAATCTATTTAGTGGATTTAGTGCATCTTTTTTTTTATATTTTTTTTTATTTAATATTTCTAATTTTTGTATTGACATTTGACGGTAGAAAGTAGAATACTCACAGATACTTATTTGTTTATTTTGTTTAATTCATTTCTTTATTTCTTCCATTTTGGAGAAATTTTGGAGAATGTTTTCCTTTTCCCAATTTTAATAAGGGTAACATCGTCTTTGTACATAACTAAATAAATATAAAAATAAAGGACTACTTTTATCATTGCCTGTTTTCATCTATTAGCACAAATTAAAAATCTTAAATCAATGAGTTAGAGTTGAGTAAGCACTACAACAAAATGCTCAAATAGTGACACAATTTTAAAGGAATTGTGACACTTATAAATGTCACTAAAAAAAATTGTGACATTTTATGGTTGAGCGACTAATATGCGTGTCACAAAAACAAAATATGTCACTAAATTTAGTAACATTTGAAGGTGTAACTAACTTTGTGACATATAAAAGTGTAGATATATTTGTGACATGTGAAAGTGTGGCTATTTTTTTGACAATTTCTTTATAATTATTGCTTAAAAAAATATTTTATTAATAATAAAATTATATATATATATATATATATATATTCTCATGTGTGTGTGTGTGTGTATATGTATATACTATATAGATTATAATATGTATATGTATGTATGTGTGTAACATGTGTGTTTTCTTCTTCAATTTTCAATTGTGTACTCCAATTTTCACTTGGAGGAATTAGTTTTTATTATTGTTTCATGATCCTTCTCATATAATGCATGTCTTTTTCTTATATTTTTTCGATGTGAGACAATTCTTATTTATATAGGTGTTTGTGTCATAGAGAGATTGTGACACCTATCGTGTGTAACAAAAATATTTTGTGACATTTTAAGGTGTAGCAAAATTTAGTGACATGTATATATGTTACAAAATTTGTTACATTTCTAGATGTAACTAATTTACTTACATTTTTATGTGTCACAAAATATTATAGATGCATGTATGGATGTAACTAAATTTTGCTATACTAAAGGTGCAGCAAATTTTGTGACACTCACTCATGATGTCACTAAAATTATGTCACTATTAGATATTTTTGTTGTAGTGAAGAGGGCATATTAGTGACTTTGGCTACAATTTGTGTGATTTCGTATTTATATATATATATGCTAATAGTATGTAGTAGTACTTTTTATGATTTATATGGTTAGGGTAACATTTCATATGGGATCATGTATTCCAATTTTTATGCATGTTTCAATAAAGTCTCATATTAATTTTTTTAATTAACTTTATGTATTAAAAAATAATATATTATGATTTTATTTGATTTTAACTAATTTTAACTATGAAACTAGGATACATTATTGATCCAATTATGATTCGTAATTACTCCTTTTTAGTATTTAAAGTTTAATTTCATTAATTAAATTAGAGTTGATAAATCTAAAATTTAGGCATTTTTTTTGAATTTCAACTAAAGTTATAAATGTTAATTATGATTATTTATTTATTCTTTTGAAAAACATTATAAAGATAATAAAAAAAATAATATTTGGACAAAGTTCAATTTGATGCGCTGTATATATAGTCTTAAAATAATCAGAGAGAGCAAATATATACGGCCGATGTTAGCACTCCCATCCACTTCTCACACACGCAAACCCATCAAAGTGAAACAAGAACTGGGCAGGAACGCTAATACATTTCGCTGATA
This sequence comes from Mentha longifolia, assembly GCA_001642375.2. Classification (NCBI taxonomy): domain Eukaryota; kingdom Viridiplantae; phylum Streptophyta; class Magnoliopsida; order Lamiales; family Lamiaceae; genus Mentha; species Mentha longifolia. The sequence goes on along the minus strand of CM038120.1, from coordinate 26,092,366 downwards.
CATGTTCTGTCGCTGATACATTTCGCCGCTGAGGTGAAATCTCTTCTCCCCACTTTTTAATTTTATTATCATCCCATTTTCAGGATATGATCAGAAATGCGTATCCCTGTGTTTATTGATTTCTTGACATGTAAGTGTTAAAAATTTGAATTATGTGAAGTTCTGATTTTCTTTACGCAATATAAAGGCGTGAAATGGGTAGTATGGATCGTCAGTGATTGGTGTATATAGTAGTATTCCATGATTATAAGGGGGCTGAGCAGGCTTTGTGCTGGGGTTGAGAAAAAGAATAAAAAAAAATAATCAAATGGTGTGATTGGTTGATTGCCGCCTCTGTCCCCAAACGGCGTCACCGCGGCGGTGGAGCTTGGAGGGAATAGAGCCCATGGCTGGTTTGGCGGGTAGGATTGATTAGTCGGTTTTTTGTTTGTTTGTTTGTTTTTTTCTTTTTCTTTTTCTTTTTTTTTTTGTTGGGGGGGGGGGGGGGGGGGTGAATAATGATATGCTAACTGTTAAGCGTCAAGTTATGAGCTTCTTTACGTTCTGTTTTTTTTCTTTTTTCTTTCTATTATATCAATCTTATTTCCTTATCTTTCCTTTCACCTTTTCACCGTCTCTCTTTTTTCCCTTATTCCTTTTGAAATATTTTTTTTATCCTCTTTCAATCTTTGAGAATTATTTTCTCCTGGATTTGGATTTAGTGATTCCCAATGGAATTTAGTGATCCCGGGTTTAGTAATGTTCAGTTAGGGGTTTAGTGATCCCCAATAGGGTTTAGAAATTTTCAGTAATGGTTCTTTCTCTGCAAATCATGTCATGTCATTCAATGATTTTACATTTAATTGGTATCGATATTGATGGATAATTGAATAAAAAGGTCTAGTCTATAATCTTGAATCAATATTTTTATAAGGAACAAATCAAGAAAATTCCTAATCTATGCCAGAATATTTAGAAATTTGGGTAAAGGAGAGAGAGAGAGAAATGATGGTGGTTAAAGAGAAGTGTTTGGCCGTTCTAGAATGGTGATAAAATAATAAATTGGAAAATGGCTATGGAATGGAGTTGATAGATTTGCAGAAAAGAGAGGTATATAAAATCGGAAAGAATAGAGTGTGAGAAGAAGCGTAGAGAACTAGAAAAAAGAGTAAAAAACCGAAATGTTGTCGCTCACATACGGGCGCTTAGCATATTGGTAGAATTTATTGTTCCCTCACCGGATGGAGTTTGCAGTGAAGTGGGGGCTGGTTTGGCGCGCAGGGGCGGAGCCAGTGTCTCGATAGTTCGGTTTTAGTAATGATAATGATTTATAATAATAGGTCAAAATAACTCGGTGTATATATGCTTGCAGCCGAAGAAGCTCTCTTGATAAACTTTGAAGCATGGGAAGCGGCACGAGCATGAGCGGCGGTGAAACTCCTGGCGCCAACGCCCACGAACATCAACCCCGTTCCATAGTCAACCCCGTTCGATTCTTCCCGCCCATGGCAAGCGGCAGAAGCGCGTCTGTAACTTTTGCAGCTAAGACGAACGTCATGCCTTCCATAGCACTTACGTCTTTCCTTCCCATTTCCTCACCCCGCCCTCTCTCAAACAATCAAAACCCTCCCGTGCCGTTTCAGTACCCGCAGGAGGAGGCCGCCCCGATCACAAATAATCAAGGATTGCCGGACCCCATTCGCCTATTCTACATTGCCAACGACCAGTTCCTGGATATCTTACGGGAACTCAAATCAAGTGTCAAGGCTATAGTGGTCGCAGTAGGGACTTCCACAAGTTGCAGCGATACACTGGCCGCTTCCACTGCTTCTTCCCTTGAGCAGGTCGTGAAGACAGTAGAGGGTGTTTATCCGGATCAATGCAACATGCGGATGATGCAGCAGTCGTACGGTGACAGCCTAGATGGAGAGTTCGACGGCATCGATCGCCGCAAGCATAGGTACAACATCATCTTCACATCCTTGGCGGCGATCTGCGCGTCGGCTGCATTGATCTCCGCCAAAATCGATCCTGTGATTGTGCCTGTGATGGCGGGGGGGACTGCAGCTGCGCTCTCCGTACTGTTTATTGCGGTGGGGAAATGGATGGAAGCACATCAGGAAGGGCTTAAGGGCCCAGTGAAGAAACACAAGGACATAAGCGATGATATCAATGGGGCTGCCAAATTTGCGCTCGCATGCTTGTGCGACATACATGCATCGGCTAGGGAAGTGAAGTCCCACACCGAATCCATACTGGGAATGGTGGACTCCGGGGTAGCTATAAAGTCCAATGCGATCGTGGCTAAATTTGCGGCGTTGAAGCTGGGGTCTCAGAAATTGGAGACCAAAGTTGAGCGCTGCAGCATGGATGCCGACTCCGTTAGACAAGCTGTGGTCCAAACTATTACCAAGAATTAGTTGGATTAGATTGAGCTCATGATTTTGGTAAGCACTGCATTTACTAAAACTAGGCCGGGCTAGTACAACATTTTGAGGCGACCGCCTCCTTCATTATTGTGCAATTGTTTTGTGCGTGAAATATGTAACGATTTTGTACTTTTGCTTTAAGCCGGATGGTGGACTGAATTTTATTTAGGCTTCATTTGTACGGAGTATTATTTTCTAGGGTTCATTTATCAATTTTCTTTTATTTCATCTGTTTCCATAGGAGTATTAATATATTTAATTCTTATGATTTTGCTCAAGGGACTTTCCCCTTCAGATAGCTTGAAACAAAAAAGAATGTGCATGAATCGTCAATGTCATGGGAACTTGCATGTGCTTTGGTGCGTACTCGGTAAACCTCTGTCCATACGCAATAGTCTAGTGAGATTGATTTGAACCCATCATATAGTAGGGTGGTTTTTCATGTATTCGATTACCATATTTTAGTGTGTGTGTGTGTGTGTGTTGACCTAACAGTATGAGCTACTATGTGAAACCTAAGTTTTCAGATTTGATTCTTGCGTAGGTCGGTCTTTAAGAAAAACCATATTCTAATGTGATTATTCTAATGCAACCCCGCACCCTTGATCTTTTGATGGATTAGTTTCTCTCTTTCTCTTAATTTCCTTTTCTCTATATGCAAATATCAATGTTCGAATCCAAAGTATTAACTAAGTTTCCATTCTAAAACTAAATGTTGATGTGTTGATAATGTGTCATAAAATATTGAGAATCACCACATAAATCCGAGATCGAATATTGAAAGAAGCAAAGAGAAGAAAAAGAGGGAGAATATACAAGTACATGAGATAAAACTCTAATCCTATTTACAAGTAATTAATGTCCACCAATAAAATAAATAGAATATTTATAACAAAAATTACTCAATTATTTGTTCAAGATAGTTGAGTTGGCACTAGGAGAGCTGATTGGATCCCAAAGCAAAGTGTTTATAATGTTTAATTCCTCTTAAGACAAGTTGTATTGGTATCAATAATCAATTCACATTCATATTCTTTAGTCTATTAGTTAATTCCTATCAATAATGTCGATCAGCATTCACATTCTTTACATTTGTAGCTTCCACGTTCATAATCGACTTCCACATCTTATCAATTACCATTGACTTCCATCAAATTCATCCAAACCCAATCATAACTACGCATGCCTTCGATTTAGATCTCGATTCAGAGGTAACTAGCTAGCTGAAAATCAAAGATTGAGCTGCACGCGCTGGGACGGCGGTTCATGACTAGCGTCGAGCAATGCTGGCGACAGGGTGCAGCGGTCTGGGGTGAGCGGCGGCGTCGATGGAGAAGCACCGGCGACGGTGGCGTGATGTGTGCACGACCTGAGAAGAGGCGTAGATTTCTGTCGTGAAAAGAGAGATCTTTTCATTTCTTCTCACCGTTTCTATCTTTCTTTTAATTTAGGTGCTATCTACTAGTATATATTTTGTATTTTTCCGTGTAAATTATCTCTCAATATATACATCTATATACATTATAAATGCATTATGTCATTTTTCATGCAATTTTTTAAATGCCTTTATTTTCATGAAAAGTCTCATTTTTAAAGTTCAAACGTATTAATTAAATTTAAGCGTGATGTCGATTTTAATACACTACAACTAAGTTGTAGATCTCAATTTTACTGCCTCAGTACTTCTCGGTTCTATATAATGTTTTATTTTATTTTTTATTTTTTTATTTATTTGACTATCAAAATTTAAAATATACTAGTATATAATATTCGTTCTATGCATGTTAATTTTTTCATTTTTAATAAAAAAAACGCGCAATTTGGTAACCACAAGTGATAGTGTTTTTGGTTAACAGATCAATTAATAGTGTCAGGGATCCGAGTCATATATTTTCAAATTCTTTTATCAATTTACTTTATTTATTGAGAAGTTACTTACTATATAATCAGAGTCGTATATTTTCAAATTCTTTTATATATTAGATAGAAATTCTTGAACTTGATGAATCATCCTAGCTTACTCTTCAGTCCATTCCCAATACCTGACGATAAGATTTTATTTGGGCTTGAACGGTCCAGTCAATGCTGGTTGCATTGCGTGCACAATCCAGGTATTTTATTATTACATTAAATTTTCTAAAATCATAACCTTTTTTATATGAAAATCATTAATCATTGCTGACATGGCACACATTCATCGCCAATGGGTCTGGAGAAAATAAATGTTATTATATGAGACTAGCCAAATTGATAAACAAAAATGATTAGCGAAAAAAATTTGTTATTCTAGTCACTTTTATTGAAAAGTCACTAATGCCCTTGATGAATCATGAAACATTCAACTTACATTCAAACAAAAACAAGAAAGACCAGCCAACTTTTTTCCAACTTTTATGAATAGGGCATTTTTAGAATTGTTTATTAATATGGTTCTAATTTCTACGCAAGATTTTTATTTTTTTGTTAAGATATACTACTATATATTTTTTAATTTTTAGTTGTTCCATCTACGATATACTACTATTTTACTAATAATTACTCATATTATCCTTTTAATATCTTATTTCAAATTTTTTTTCTTATCGTTACTTATAATCAATATCATTTGAAGATCAATTTATATTACTGTGTAAGTGATCAATTGCTTATACTTTCCTTACAATATTGCTCTCGTCCTTCAGGATTGAATATGATTGTTCTTGTACTCAATAATATTCTCTACTTATTGTGGGCACACTTAATGTGTCAATAGCTGACGTGACACTGTCACGTCAATGATTTTTCAACTTAGGGTTTAATTTTTTTTTGGCATAGTTTATTTTAATAAGATATATTAACAATAATTTTCTTTAAATATAGCACCGCATGTCAGCCGTGAGCACATTAAGTATAATGGTGGGCAAGAGAGAGTTACTATCATTTTAGTAATTTCATGGAATAGTGTTCCTCTCAAATACTCAATCACTAATTTACTCTATTATTAACGTATAATGCATAAATACAAATATATTAGCACTTTTTTTATAGGAAAACTGCTTATATTTATTTTAAGCCGAATAGTGCTTAATTAGAGTTAAACACGCATCTTATTATTGTTTTATTATATGGAATGGTTAAATAAATATATTAACACAAATCAGATAACAGAAAGTTTACATTATTCTTGTAATGTACATAATTTATGTTCCCATTTCCTTTGTGCGCAATAGAAAAATCAATAAAGGGTATTTGTGGCATTAATCTATACTATTATAAAAAGTGTCTTGTTTATAAAATTTGATTTGCTTATTTTGCCCTTAGTATCATTATTATATTATTATTATTACTACTACGTATATGCATTAAATAACTAATCCTTATCTAATCCAACTAAAGAACAATTCATATACTATACCAGAAGGAAAAAAGAAAAGTCAACATCAATTTGTTGATCGCAATTTATAATTAGAGCTACGGATTTATTGCACTCGAACCACTCTTTCAAAGGTAATCCTTATTTTATTTATTTATATTTATATGTGCTTAACTACGATTATATGATAAAATTTTGACATGTACCTACATGCTTAAATAAATACGTAGAAAGTGCCTTTACACACACACACACACAAAAAAAAATAATAATAATTTGTGTTTGGAAACTTACTGTAGTAACTTGATCAACATCCGATATATATGACTAGCCATCACAATAATGGATATAAACCTTATGCTCATTACAATAAAAAAAAATACTTTTAATTAAACATAAAAAAAATTAGCGTAGGTGTTAAGTTTTTCTTTGTTGAGACAATTAATATGAATTATTAAATGCTATTTTTTTATTAATGTTATTTTCATTAAAGTCATTATGTAATGAAACAATAGATAGAGCCAAGTCGAAATGAATTAAATATTATTATTTAGTCATGATTTTTCTATTTTACTTATTAAGATTTTTATTTATTTTTTGGCTCCATAAACTTAATAAGGAGATGTAGCTCTTATGGTAATGCATTTTGCATGTACTCAATATTTTTTAGGGGTTCGAATCCCCTCCAAAAATATTTTTTCTTAAACTTTATATGTTCTTTTATTATAAACTTTTAATTTACTTTTCTAACACCCATAAACTCAATGAGGCGATGTAGGTACAACACATAAATCAATATATAACTTGTATATATAATTTAACTTGTTTTGACTAAATTTAGGGAAAATTTTACATAAACTCAAGTTTATGTGATGATCCCATTTATTTCTCTTACTACCCTAAATATATATTGCGTTTGGTTTGATTTGCCTAAAACGTTTAATATAAAAAAGAGATGGGATTGCGAACCGTCATACTACATTAGGAGAGAAGAGAAATAATGATCATGGTTTCTAATTAATAGAAGAGAGAAAATTTAATTTAATATGAAGGTTGGATGGTTGGGTATAGAAGAGATTCCTGATAAACATAGTCTTAAGATACTATCCCTATCTTAAACATATTCTCAAACAACGTGGCAAAATTTAAGCTTATTAACGCAGTCATCACCGTGTAATATTATTTCTTGGAGTGAATGGCTAAAAGCAATGTACCATCATGCTTAAGAGATTGGACTGTTTATTTGTCTGTCACGGATCATTGACCATTATTGAAGGACTATAGTTAAATATCCGCTTTCTATTTTTGTTGAAGAGTATAAAATTCAAATACTAAGCTTAAGTATAATATCTCAAAAAATCAAGTGTTTATTTATTTATTTTTCCAATTTTTCTCTCATAACTTTGGTTCTCTATATTCTACTATAATTCACATTTACGTGCGTTGCACGTATAACCTCATATTTACTTAATTAATTAGTTATTCATATATATATATATATATATATATATATATATGGAATGGTTCGTATGTAAATAAATCCTGGTCCACAATACTCACAATTCCAACTTTTAAACTATATTTCATTCAATATTGCAAAACATATGATCTCTTTCTCCACTCAAAAACACTTACCAATCATTTCTTAAAACTCGTATCGGAGCCTCACGATACAATTATCGTGGATGGAGAGAGTATACTTTTTTTTGAAGTGGAATATTTGCACTGCTCTTGAAGACTATATCACTTTCGTAAAGGATATGTTTGTCAATATTATTGTGAAAGAAGAAAGGAAAAACAAAAAACTCTAATATTTTCATTCATCCACTATTTCACTCTACTAAAGATGAACCAACTATAAATCAATACAGATTTTAAGATTACCAAGATTAATTTTTCTATATCTATAACTAAAAATTACTTGGATAAAAGATTATGATTTCTAGAAAGATTTGGAATTCTGAAGTGTCGCTTAAAACCATTAATGAAGGTGGATATATACATTTATTTTTTGATTCAATTATATGCTTCATTTATTAAGTTGCGGGATACTATGACACTCATAGTATCCAGTAAAAAAACGATACTACAAAATTATATTTTAAAACCCGTATTAGGTTTCGTTATAAATACGTGCATAAAGAAAAATGGTCTAAATATATGGGATGGAGGTAGTAGATATAGTGTATTTTCAATAGATTTACGATTTCTATAAATTCATGCTTAATGACTTTTATCATGAAAAGAAAAAAATAAAATTGGTTGAACGTGCAATGAACGTGCAACGCACGTTACCTCTGCTAGTTAGATATGAAAAGTGGCTAGAATAATAAACAATTTGTTATCAGTTTTGGCTAAATTTGCCCCTTGGCGACATCCAAATTTCAAAATTACAGTGAAATTATTTTTCAGGCCGATCGGGCTAAAATCTTTCGTCTTCTCTTCATGGTCTTCAGTCTCCACTTCTCCCACACCGCTAACAGTGATGGCAACCCACATTATAAACATGACCGCCGCTAAGCCTTCCAAAATCAACCTTCGTTCCGTCCAGAATCCGTCGGCGGCGGAGACGCCAAAGTACGTCCGCCGGTACCGCGCCAACAGCCACAAAGTTAGGGAATTCTTCCCGGCGATCGAAGCTCGTCTCAGGGCTAGGAAACACAAGGCGAGCTCCGACGGCGCTGCAATGGCCACGTTAATCGCTGCTCACAGCTCCTACCTGACGGAGGAGGCGCTCGAATTAGCGCGTTTCGTGGTGGAGCAGTTGTGAAGATGGTGGTTTGATGAAGCAGAAGAAGATCAAGAGCGAGAGTGGAGAGTGAAGATCAAGAAGGGATGAACGCCTTTGTTTTACATTTCTGTTATTTCGTTTTCATGTTATTTTAGTTATTTCATTTTGCCTAGTCAGATTAGTTATCCTAGTCAGCTTTCCCCATTAGCTAGGATAGGTAGGGTTTTTCTCTTTCTTCATTTAAATAGCGTAGAGATGAACTTTTGCATGTACGGAACTTTTCTTCAATTCTTCATAAAATAGAATTTCCCTTTCTGCAATTCTGCAATTCTGTTCTTCTATGTGTGATTTGTAAATCGAATAGCAGTCGCAGACGCAAGCGGAGCTGCAGACGATCGAAACCGGCATCGCCGCGGAGATTGATCTCGTCAATGCCAGGAAGAAGGTCTTCGCTGTCCTCTTCACGCTGGCCGCCGCCGCCAGCGCGGCCGGAGCGGCTATCGCAGCCGGCGTGGATCACAAACGGCTGACGGCGGCGGTGGCGGCGGCTGCCGCCATCCTGCTAGTGGCGCTGGGGAAGTGGTTCGATTCAGTTCTGAAGAAGTCCGAGGGTGGCGCGAAGAAGCACAGGGAGATAATCAGACGCATGATCGTGAGCGGAAAATTCACGATCGAGGACTTGTCGGAAATCTATTTGTTGGCTCAAGAGATGAAGACGGAGGCGAAATCCATTTCGAAAATGGCTGATGATGGGGCGGAGGTGGCGAAGAAAGTGGCGGCGCTGAACAGGGGATTTCAGGAATTACAGAGGAAACTTTCTATGCAGGGAGGATTGGATGCCAGCTCAGCTAGGGGAGCTGTGCTTGAGAGTATTCTCAAAAACATGGAATAAATTAAGCTTCTAATTATGGTATGTATACTTTGTACGGTGAGAGGAGGGAGCCTTGTTGCGGAATCTTTTTTTTGTCAATATTATTTTGTTTTTGGTACTGTTTCTTTTTTAGTTGGATGTATAGTGGATTGAATTTGTAATTGTGTGAGATTTTGCATCTGTACTGGGAATTGAAGCGTGTTCTTATGAATAATACTCGAGTCCTTTTTTTGGTTTAGGGTGATAAAAGATTCTGCAAAACTTTCGCTGTGAGAAGGAAATTATATTAATCGTGTGATATTGGCACTTGTACATAATGTTATATTTAAGATTTTGAATAATATCCCAGTCCTATCTAAATGTTTGTGTAATGCTTCTTCTCCCAACTCATTCCTCACTCTCACCACTATAGACTATAGTACATTGCTAAAATTAAAGTCTCTTGTATATTATAGTTTTGATAAAAAATAGTAGCCCACACACAAATATCAAAAATAATCCTTAGTAAATGCATTAATTTTCAAATATATTTCAAGCAAGAGGTGGTCTTACCGATCTATGTCTTCCATCAGTTTCTCCAGATCTTGGTACAAGTAGATGCAACTGATTTCTTCAACTTCCGCTTTTATGCGAATCTCCGATGGATCTGCTTCGTCGTGGCAACTGGGAAGATGTAGACCAGTGAGAGATTGGAGGGGAAGGATGATACTGGAACTGATCCATATATGGTGTGTTTGAGTGAAGTCACAGCTGCATAAGCCAAACTCTGTCTTGATTCTTTGATATAGTAGTAGTAATATTTTTGGTGAGAATTAGATGATAGTATTTCGAATTTAAAAATGTACAAGTCATGTGCAGCATTCTTGAAATCGTCTACACCTGCTGCAGTTGTCTGATACCGACAATATATTTATTCAATCCTTTAGTTTTAAGTATTTTACAATACGATTTTTGTTTGTTTTGTAATTTATCGTGTCTTCATAGGTAGCAATTGATAGAGAATGTTTATTAGCATGGATCCCACTTGTATCAGTGTATGAGAATAGTGTGAGAGGACAAAAGAAGATTATTAACTGTATGAATAATATTGGCACTTTACATATATTTCGTCATCGATGAATAATATTGCTACTTTTCAGACTAAGCTGGATTTTGTCATCAACAATTTTCAAATATATACATCCTGTGATTTTTGGGCCACTCCCTATTCATTAGGATACGGTTTTTTGGGCCTCAGTTGGAATTTTGCTCAAAAATTTGATCGCTAGCACAAGCAAATTTCGGCTCCACCTTAGTGTTTACATATCGGGACTAGTTGCATCTAGGGCTGCAAATGAGCCGAGCTATATGAGATGTTTGGAGTTCGGTTCGATAAAAATTCGTTCGAAATCGTTTAGTGAAGCTAGCTTGAGCATGAAAGTATTTGGCTCATTAGCTCGTGAACATTTTCGTTAACAGATTTTGTACGAAAATATAAGTTATTAGTAAACTACGTCTTGTATTATATACTACAATGATTAGCACGGATTACTAATTATTTAATTAACTCTATTTGTTATAGAACATGATTAATACTATCTTATTAATCTAGTACTATTATAAAAGAGTCAATTCTTACAACTTTGTTTTGCCTAATATGCCCCTTATTCTAAATTTATTTTAAGGGTAACAAAGTAATTAAGAACGTAATTTTATTATGAATTAAATTTATATAAACTTCTCATACTTCAATTACAATTCTACTTCTCCACTCTTATTAATCTCTCAAATTTCCATGAATATCATTCATCTCCTCAAGAATCTATTGTTTCATTCGTGCTATATCATAAAACTCATAATAAAAAATTTCATAATAAATATAATATAAATAGTGAAATATAATAAAAAAAATATAATAATTTTAACATAAAAATTAATTTTAAAAATGGATTTTCGTGCAACGCACGTAATATCTGCTAGTATGAATAAAATTATCTATTTTCAAAAGAAATAATTAATATTTTAATTATAAAGCCAAATTTAGAAAGTCTATTTTTGACTTGATAAGGGCTGGAACAAGGTTCGAGACTCGACTTGATAATAAACGAACCAAACTTGAGTACGACGGTATTCGGCTTAGCTCGGTTCGATTGCACCTAATATTTTGACACGATTTTAAAGCTTCGAATTATGGAGTCCGACAATGTACTTCCAAGTTCCAATATCAACATTTTCTTTTATCAATTGCAATGTAGTTTTATTGTCCAATTTTCGACAATGTTTTATTTAGAGATTCTATGATTTTACATTATTTTTAATACTAAAGTGACACGTGGCAAGACAGAGTGGAGGTGGGGCATAGTATAGTATAGGCTACTAGCTAAAACGCCGATATTGATTCGGTTTGAGAAAAGCCGAGAAAGTTTCCTTTTCAAAAGAAAAGGGGAGAAAGTTGAGCAGTAGTTTTCCTTGAAGAAAAAACTCAAAGTCAACAGATGATGGAGGCTCGGATTAGCAGCAGCGCGGGTGGAATTTCCGGAGTACTTTTGGAATTTCATCGACAACAGCTTCGATTTGAGCGAATTCCCAGGGTTCGATAAATGAGTTGGAAAAATTCATGCGTTTCGTTGTGGCTGTTATTAATGAGCAATCGCAGATGCATATGAAGGTGGAGGAGGACGTTGGCTACCTCGATGAGATGCTCGATGGCCTCAAATGTTAATGGAGCTCCGGAGGTTGCGGTGAGAGAGAAAATGGAGGCGTTACACCAGATCGTTCAGAATATACAGGGGTGGTTTAGGGTTTAGTAGTGAATGGGGATCCGGAGGTTGCGGTGAGGGAGAAAATGGAGGCGTTGCACTTGCACCAGATCATTCAGAATATACGGGGGGAAGCTAACCGCTCCATCTCGAATTTGGACAAGGGTAGAACTACTGTTAATGCCATTGCTTCCAAAAAAATACTAGATTTTTTCCCTGTTGCTGATGTATTTGGTTGAAGTATCAGAGAAATTTGCAATTAGGGGTAAAATTTGATTGAGGTAACTGCATTTCGAGCTACTGTATTTGGTTTGCTAGAGGAAGAAACTATGTGATTCAACTGTTTTCTATGTGTGAAAGGTAAGTAATGCGACTTGTGAGGAAGAAATGCAAATGAACTCTTTCTCATTTTCTTTGTGCAAACATGAAGCAATATAAGTTTATGTACTTCATTTCACCATATATTCATTTCCAAAATTATCGCTTGTGTTTATGCAGTTAAATTTACTTCAACTATAGATCAAATGAAGTTCAAATCATTGGTTAGAGTTGACGAGGAAATTAATGTGAAACTGCAGTACCAAAAATAGAAAGGAAACAAACAAGGGGAAAAAAGATTATTTTAAATAAAAAAATGACTAATACACTATAGGCCTGTTTTGTTTGTGAGATTGGGCCAAGATAATAAGTAAGATTAGACCCAATCTCATGTTTGGATGTTACGATAAAAAAATCACTTCAAAGTTAGGACTTGCCAAGCTCTCCAGTGCTCTATTCTGAACTACAGCTCGAACACGAAAGTCGAGTTGTTCCCCTTGTAAATCCTCTTGTTCTTCTACTATCTTCTTAGCTGATAGCACTGTGGATTCACTACAATGATCCAACCTAATTGATTTAAGCGTTGGTATTTCTCCAATCTCCGTAGGGATCTCATTTAGATTTTGTAGTACATCAAGATAAATAACCTGAAGAAGTGGAAAGCAGGAGCTCTCCAACAGCGTCCACTCTTGAAGATGACACCAGTACAGCTCCAGTGACCTGAGCCTCTGAAATTGGTCTTGAGTTATTTCCCACTTGTGTGTTCTAAAAAAACAGCCTCCCAATTTGAGCTTATGAAGAAGCAGTAATGAAGATATTTTTTCCAAAATGCCGTCCGCCACAGAAGCAGGGCCATAGGTTTCGAGAGACAAGCTCTTTAGGGAGTTGGGGAAGGTAATGTTGTGCAGATAACATGCATTTTTGGTGGAGCATTGGAAGACTTCAAGTTTACTCAGACACTGAAGATAATTGAGGCACCCCACTCTCCCTGACAGTTTCTTCGAGTACTCTATCTTCAATCTTTTGATGTTGGGAATTCTATTAACCACCTCTTCATTCAAATTCAAATCCCGTACTCCCTTGATACTCTGAAGATTCTCCAAGGTTACGATACCATTGTCATTGCTGAGAGGAGGATCGGGGAGATACAATCCTCCATTTTCAGAGTTGACATGCCTGAGATGATGCATTTTCCAAATCTCAATTGGTGCATTAAGATCATTTGGAGAATAAACATTCAGTGTGTGTAGATTCCAGAGCAGTTTGATTGAGGACAGGACTTCGAACACGTGACGATATCCAATGTCAAGGTACCGAGAGTTCACGAATTGCAACACATGTTCTAGCAAATGATCACAAGGTTTAGATACAATTCGGTCAAATGTAGATAATGTCCTCAGCAATCTAGACTCTGGTAATTTTGGAACGTGACTATTATGGCAAAGATAAGAACGTGCACGTGTCATAGATTTCAAGGCACCAAGGACTTCCTCTTTCGAAGTGTTCTGGGGAATGACAATGCGGCGTTGGCTATTTATGCCTCGAGGATCATATTTCCTCAATACATAATAAAATCTCTGTTTTTGGGCCTCTTTCAATGCTAGATCTCTTAGTAAGTCATGCATTTTGCAATACTTCAAATTCCCAAGCAACCCCGATTCATGAACAAGAACAAGATTTCTGTCTACTAGTTCCTTTAAGTACTCTCTCGCAATAGTTTCCAAGTCTTTGTAGTCTGCTGGTTTAAGAAATCCTTCGGAAACCCATTGTTTGGTGATTGACGGGACACTAAGTCTACGATCTTCCTCGAACAATCCCATATAAAGAAAACAAGGCTTTAGATAAGTAGGTAAGTGGTTATAACTCATCTTCAATATCCTCATGCAATCTCCATCATTTTCCGAATTCAATATTGATTTTAAGGTTTCCTCCACATGCTCCGAATATTCTTGCGTGCGATGGGATTTTGCCAAAAGACCCCCAATCACAGCAATCGACAGAGGCAGAGGCAGCCCTCTACAATTTTCAACAATTTTCTTTCCAATTTCCTTAAGTTCAGCAGGAAAACTTTCTTCTCCAAATACGGTTTTGGAGAACAAAGACGAGCTGCTACGCTCATCTAGAAATGTCATGTCAAGCCTATCTGAATCAGTCAAGTGAGCAGCTAAGTTCGACAGTCTAGTTGTTGCTAATACTCGACTCCCGTTATTATAATCGGGAAAGAAAAATCTCATTTTATCCCATGCTTCTATGCTCCACATATCATCCATTACAACGAGATACCTCCTGCCCGCTAGATGTTTGTGTAATGCCTCTCCCAACTCACTCTCACTCTCACCTCTACAGTCCCCTTTCGCCTGCTAGAGAACTTCGCGAAAAGTTTCTCGTATATTATAGTTTTGAGAAATCGTAGCCCAAACACAAATATGAAAATGCTCCTTAATAAGCGCATTGATAGAAATAAATAGAAAAACGAATTTGGAAGGCAATAGAATTCAGGCAAATTGGGATAGTTTCAGCCTTAGATAATAGTAGATTTTTTGCCTTAGCAAAATAGCAGCAAAACCATTACAATATATAGAGCCTCTACGGTTCTATGAAAGATCATAACAATAAATGACAATAAAGAAAAATTTAACTCATTAACTAGAACTTGGAAAGACATATCAGTCCAAGAGTTGATTCATTGAATTTGGTTTACTCCAACACGCATTTTCAAATATATTTCGAGCGAGAGTGGTCTTACCAATCCCGTCTATCCCTTGATAGAGATGAGATCACGACAATAAAATAGACAAGGAATAAAACTCGGAATCACTCCGCCAAAGGCAATCACTGCCGCTGAAAACTCAATGTATTCGATACCCAAAACCCTACACATGCTAGTGCTTATATAGTATCCACAATCCTTGGAAACTAAGCTACCACAAAATAACAAATATAAAAGATTAAGGAAACTAAATATTTAGTTAACTAAAATAGATATATGCAAATCCTCCAAGAATCTCGACTAGCTGCAGCATTCCAGGTCAGATTTCTTCTATCGGCTTCTTCCCTCTTCTAGAATATACTTTAATTCCTTGAATCTTATCATCCCTACAATAGGGATGATCTGGCGATCAGAGCGTCCACCTCCGGCGCGGCGAGCCTATCCATGAGCCCAAGTAGCAAGTCATCGAACCCCACCATCTCGCTCTTCCTCTCACCGGCACCAACACTAGTATTTCTTGAGACAATGTTCAATTTGAAAGCAGCATTGACATTCATCTCCATCGCCTCTCTCATGATCAGATCCATTTCTTCGGTGGCTTTCTCCAGATCTTGATAGAAGTGGATGCAGCTGACTTCTTCAACGAGGTGGATGTTGTCGACTACGTAGGACTCGATCACGTCTTCGGCTGCATAAGCTGCGTCTGCGATGTGAAGTTCCAATGGATCCGCTTCGTCGCCGTCGGCAGCTGGGGAGATGTAGACCTCGAGGAATTTCTGCAAGAAGGTGATTATTTCAGTGAGAGATTGGGCTTGTTGTTGGTCGAGAGAGATCGGAGGGGAAGGGTAGTTTTGGAGCTGGTCTATGGTGTATTTGAGCGAAGTCAACGCTGCATAAGCCACCATGATCGATCCTCTTAACTCTGTCTTAATTCTTTGATAATGCGTAGAGAATATATGTTTGGTGAGTGTGGGATGAAGATGAGAGTCGATATTTCAAAATATCAAACAAGACTAATAATTCAAAGTCATGTGCAGCATTCTTGAAATTATCTACACGTGCTGTGCTGCATTTGGCGGATATCAACTTTGTGTGGACCTTGGTGAAAATACTTTTGCATGTTGCCGACAACCTTTTGGGGCAAGGCCTCGCGATTGCTTTCTAGAAGGACCACTATATATGGATTAATTTATTAATTTAATCCTTGTTTTTTTAAGGATAATCCTCACCGGTTTTTGTCACTTTTTGTTTTTGTTTTGTGATTTAATTAATTGTCGTGTCTTCATAGATAGATTCAATGATGCAGCAGATTAGTCATATCATCCAAAATAAACACCCCTAAAAAAATTAGTCAAAAAAACATGACTTTTATTATTTTTTTATTTACACATAGATTTAGTTTTTTTCCCAAATTAAATCTAAATTTACATTCGCTACACATTCAATCCGTAAGAGCGAGAGCCCATATGGCAATTCAATCCAATCTCAGTTAATAAAGCTGAAGCCCAAATACAACGACCTGGTTTTGACCGTATTTGGGGTTCAAATTGTAGGCTTTCGGAAACGACTCTGTGTAGGGATGAACATCGACCGACTGAACACCGAAAAACCGATAAAAATCGATCGCCTCGGTCGGTTTGCGGTCGGTTTTTTTCCACCATCAGTTGGTTGTCGGTTAACGAAGTGAAAAACCGATGAAAACCGACCGACCGACATATATTATATATATTATTTTTATTTCTAAAGTGTTATTCAAATAGTCAATAAGAGTGTTTTTATGAAGTTGGAGACTTGGAGAATGGAAATTGACATTTGTTTGATGTTTTTATGAAGTTAGAGACTTTATTAGATTGTTAGTTTCATTTCTTAAGACTTATTTCGTGACTTTATTGATTCGAAATTTATATTTTTTTGTTGTGAAATGGGAACAATTTAGATCTCAAAAGAAGTTGAATATTTATATATTTATTTGGTATATTTGCATATGTTGTTTAGGTTGAAAATCAGGTTAAAAATAAAAAATTTGGCTTTTGTCGGTTACGATAGAAACTGACCGACCGACTGATCGGCCGTCGATTGGTTTTAGGGTCGGCCGAAGATCATAACGGTTGAATTTTTAGGATGTCTGTTAGTTGGTCGGTCGACTAAAAATAGTCGGTCGGCCGGGCTGACCGACCGATGCTCACCCCTAACTCAGTGCCCAATTGAGTAATTCTTTCCCAAATTTAGTGTGATTCTATTTCGTCAAAAATACTATGTTTATTTATTTTATACCTCATATATATTCAAGAAATATAATATTTTCAACGAAATGAAGGCAATATTAATTTTCAATAATTTTAATTTATGATGGGTTAGTTTAATTTTATGATTGTTTTATAAGGTTCAACATCCAACTAGGTTTAACATTATTTTTTAACATGTAATTTAAATTCTTTTTATAAATTCAAAATTAGAGTTATAAATTCTAAATTTAAAATGTTTATTTTTAAATATTTATTTTTTTTATAAAAAATAATATAAAATTAATAAAAATTAAATTTTGGTGCCGCCCAAGCCACACTATTTTAGAAAGCTTCACCGTATGCTTTGACATCGATTTCTTCTCCCAATTCTTCAATCCTCTTCCACACGGTCAAGCGGCTATAATTATGTTGATTCCCGAAGCCAACATTACAAGCATGAGCGCTGCCGTAAGCTACCGGCGTTTCGCACAGAATCCGGCGTCGGAGGAGGCCACGCACATGCCCAGCTATGTTGGCGCCTACCATACCAATACCCACGAAGTTTGTGAATTCTTCGCAGCACTCGAAGCTCGTGCCATGGCTGCCGCTTCCGAATCCCTCGTTGCTCTCAACTCTTACCTGACGGAGGAGACGCTCGAGCTCGCGCGTTTCTCCGCGCAGCAGTCGCGCGCGCAGGCGGCGCTCCAGTCGATCCACAGCCGCGTCACCGCGAAGATCGACCGGTTCAATGCCAAGAAGAAGGCCTCCGCTGTCTTCTTCACGTTGGCGGCCGCCGCCAGCACGTTCTGGGCTGCTGTCACTGCCGGCCTGGATCACAAAAGGCAGGCCGCGCTGGCGGCGGTGGCCTCCATCCTGTCGGCCGCGGTGGGGAAGTGGATCAATTCAGAGATGAAGAAGTCGGAGAGGGGCATGAAGAAAGAGAGGGAGATAGTGCGATGTATGATTGTGGGAGGAGGATTCAGCATAAGAAACTTGGCCGAGATTTATGCGTTGGCTCAAGACATGAAGTCGGAGGCGGAAGCTATGGTTGATGATGGGAGGGAGAGAGCGGCGGGGCTGAAGCTGAAGCTCAAGGAGAGATTTCACGAATTACAGAGGAAAGCAAACCAGGGAGGCTTGGATGCCTGCTCCTCTAGAGAAATGGTGCTTGTGAGTTTTCTCAGAAACTTGGATTAAAGCTAGCTTCTCGTAATTATGGTTATTTTTTACTGCCACAAGTAAACTTTGATTTGACAAAATAAAATAAAATAAAATAAAAAGAATGAGGAGGGAGGGAGTAAAAAAATTATGAATGTATAGTATGTTAGTATATATTTTGTTTGATTCTATCCTTGTCGGAATGTACAGCTTCTAGGGTTTGTTTTAGTGGGAAGTGGATTGAATTTGTAATGCTTTTATATAATCTTGATTTGATTTGATTTGTATGTGTGAGATTTTGTACGAATAATACTGGGAATATATGAATGAATATATGTTATGATTATTAGCTTAATTCTGGGAATATATGAATATAAGTTATTATGATAGTAAAAACAGATATGGCCAGTTTCGAAGGTGTGAGCGATTCACCGATTATTCACCAGCAGTGCCTTCATTTTTTTCTCTGTTTTTTTTTTGTTTTGTTTTGTTGTTGTTGTTGTTGGGGATTTATCGTATCTTGATAGGCACCAGTGATGACGCTGAAGAAGCTGCAATCTTTCAGATACCTAATCAATGGCGAAGAGCTTTCGAGAATGACGAGGGAAAGCTAACGACTTCAGCCTATGAGGTATTGAGGTGTGCTCGTAATTTTTGTAACTCTTCTATAAAAGGACTTGAGTTGAATGATCTGATCTAATTAATAGATTTATGAATAAAGTTATTATACTCTAATTTAGTACTCAGATCCAACTTTTGCTTGAAAACATCAGATTTGAAAATTTCTGGCGACTTTTGCTGTTTAGGGGTAAATTCTGATATCATTCGATTAATATGTGGCAACTAGTTTTTGTTTGTTTTCTTTTGGTGAGTCAGGGAAGTGAGTTGAATTTGTATTTCTTTGATGCTATGATTGCTCGAAAGAAAGAGGAAGATGTTGCCAACTTTAAAGTTTTCCGACAACTCTGGCAACAGTAAAGGCGAGTGCATTCAATAGTACTATTTGATTTGTGTTAGAAATATAGACTCCCTGCGTCCTGAGGAAGATGAGTAATTTATAATGTTAACTTTTTTGATATGAATTCGACTCACTTTGTTCTATTTATTCGAATTTTGAATGATTAAGTTAATAAAGATAACTAGTCAGGGTTAAAGAGAGGGAAGACAGAGGAAAAACAGAGCCTTTTTGCATCGACAAAGCGGACAGACATGGTTGGTTAATTGGTGGGCCCGCTTTGCAAACGCGTTGATTTACCATCTTTACTCATTTTATGACCCCCTTGTACTAATTTGCATCCGGGCAACTAATTTCATATAGCGCTTCCACGAATTAGTCACTTAAAATAGCGGTAAATAGGCTTGTCAGTGGGTGGGTATACCCGGACCCGGACCCGCTCAAAAAGCTACGGTTCCGGGTCTAGACCCACCTGTTACTCTAAGGAACCAGACCTGGACCCGGACCCGAAAATTATAATTCAAACGGGTCCGGACCGGGTAATTACCCATGGGTAATTAGGACCCGTTGACAATTTAAAAAAAATTGCAAAACATAACGCAGCCGCTTCTCGTCTCTTTCTTTTCTGTACGAGCGGCTAATTAGGAGGAGGAGGAATTGCCGACGGCGCTAGACACGTTGAATAGCTCCGGTGGGTTCTCGGTGGTGGGCCCCGACAAGCTTTCCCTGTTGTATCCCAACATAAACTTGCATCGACGTCAGAGTGGTGCAGGCGAATCGCGCCACATCATTGAAGCGGCTGCTTTATTATTTCGAGATTTATGTGAAGAATGCGGGGGCGAAAGGGCAGATTGCGATAGGATTTACGACCTCTGCATTCAAAGTCCGCCGTCAACCGGGGTAAACACATTTTGGGGTTAATTGCAGTAAAGTTGATTGCTATATTGCCACTTTTGTGTTTCTTGCTGTGAATTTACTCTTCATGTATTGAGTTTTTATTGGAATTTACCATTTTTGGAAGAATGCAACAATTATTTGATAATCATGGATTAAAGAGCATTACATTTACACCCTGTTTCATGAGAGGAAAGGGGAGAGAGAAAGATTGGATTTTGATTTCCACCAACTAATTTATGTTTGAAGGGAGCTGCGAAATTACCAAATTTGATGGTCAATTGTGAAAAGTAATAGTTTTAGAGTGAATACTCAAGGAGCTGAAATCATGCCACTGATTTTTGTTAATAATAATGGGATTTTACAGCTGAAGATGGGGTTGGGAAGTTTTGAAAAAAGTTAATTTTACTGTTAGAATTAGTTCTGCTCATTCTCAGGGCAGCTGATGAATGTTAATAATTCAAGAAATCTGAATTTGTAATTGCATTGGAACTTTGATTTAAGCTTAAGTAGGAAATAGAAAAAAATTTATAATTTCTTCACACTCGAAACATTTCATTATAATTTAAAAATGAAAAGAAAAAAAGAAAAAAATTTAGTGGGACTTTAATTTAATTGGTGATAATTACATACAATATTAACATAAATTGTGGTGTTTTAATCATACTATGATAAAGTAAACGAAAACTACCTAAAATGTAATTTCATCTTGTCTTATAAAAAAAAATCATCATATGTACATAGACAATAAATCAACATTGAAAAAAAAAAAAAAAAAAAAAAAAAAAATCGGACCGGGTCGAACCCAGACCCAAAACGAGCGGGTCGGGTCGGGTAGGACCCGGTGCATATACGGGTCTGACCGGGTCAGACCCGGAACTGTAAATCAAATAGGGACCGGGTCTTGAGCGGTTCCGGGCCGGGTCCGGGTATTACCCACCCACTGACAAGCCTAGCGGTAAAAGATACTTCCTCTTTATTTTTCGAAGTGGTCTAGTTGCTTTTTGCACATATATTAAGGAAATAAAGATTAGAGGTTAAATGGTACCCACTATAAAATTATTAGTGGAGATTAAAGTTGTTAATTTATTGTTTCTTTTATTCCTATAATTTTTATTATTTTATTTTTTTAATTTTTTTTTATTTATTCGAAGTGGTCATGTTATTTTTATTCCTGTAACTTTTTTTGTTTTTTGTTTTAATTTTTGTGACCTTTCATTTTTTAAAACAAAAGCAGAAACATTTAATCAGCAAGAAAGACAGAAAAAGTAATCTAGACTGATAAGTTGAAATGGAAATGAGAGAGGTGGAGATTAATTGGGCCATTTAATTAGGGTTTAGTTAGATCAATTAGGTTTACTCTTGCACACAAGTGGGTATGTTGGCCCAAAAAAGAAAATAGGTCACTTAAAAAAAACACCACAATATGGCAACTAAGCCACTTAAAAAAAAACAGAGGGAGTAGTAAATAATAACTACCGATTTAATAAATATGATAATACACTATGTTGCCCTTAATGACCCAATTCATTTTAGTTCTTATTCAAATAATAATTTTATTGAAATAAGAAAAAAAATAAAAATAATTAGACTTCTTCAACTTTCATTCCATTGTCAACCAGCAGCCACATTATTGCGCCGCCGTCGTCGCATCGCCGGAGTATCCAGACTCACTGCGGCTGCATTCACATCGCGCCATCTCTATGTTTTCGCGGCGGAAATGAACGATATGAACGTGTTATTTTTAAATCGATTAATAGATCAAGCACAAGGCCTCCCTCGTCGCGCCGATCATCGTGCACAGTGCTGCCTCCTAACGCAGCCCATCTCCTCAGGTCGCGCTATTCAAGCCCCTGTGTTGATTGATATGGGTTGGGCTCGGACTCAATCGATTTGGCCCTCGAATGAGCTATCTCTTTCGCGAGCAACTACCAAGGCTCGATCGGTAGATCCTCTCTTCTTCGATCGGGCTCGAACGTGCTCTCTCCTTCGCGGACCGGACCGCGGTGTCGATACTGCATGTAGGTCGCGAACCAATACATAAATGGCGCTCAAATCGTTGATGGCGATTGTTATGGACTGCCAGACGGGCCATCGAACCACACTAGTTGATATTGTCCGCTTTGGGTCAAACCCGCACGGTTTTGTTCTTGAGTTCCTTCCCAAAAGGCCTCGTACTAGTGTGGTGGTGCTCCCCTGAGATACAAGGTATATCCACCTTATATTTTCAATGTGGGAGTTGCTGATTGTACCTAACAAATCCTCCCCTCAAACAACAAGGACCATCACTGTCCTCTCATCCAACGATAATGGCACAAGCATTACCTGAACTCCTGAATCGTTGAAGTCAGACCGAGGGGTCCGTCCACACATTGCAGACGCAATCCATTACCCATGGGATCCACACCTGGCTCAAGCCGAAACATTCAGCTCTGATACCACTTGTTATAGACTGCCAGACGGGCCACCGAACCACACTAGTATGATATTGTCCGTTTTGGGTCAAGCCTATACGGTTTTATTCTTGGGTTTCTTCCCAAAAGGCCTCGTAATAGTGTGTGTGGTGCTCCCCTTTATATACAAGGTATATCTACTCTATATTTCAGATGTGATACTTGATGATTGTACTAACAAATAGCTCTGATCACGTAAGATTTCCAACGACCGATGCCCCGTCGAGCTTCGCGTCAAGGCTGTTGCTGCCTTTCTGCTGCTGCCGACGTGGATTGCCATGGCCGATATTAACTTGGTGAGTGCTAGAGAGGTAGGTGAGTAGGGAGTTGCTTAGTAGTTTATATAAAGACATAAAGAGGTTGATGGAGTCCACAAGGCACGAACACACAGCGATAAAAACTATACCGTTTATCAAATACTCCGAATGGACAAAGTAGTATACGTTGGCTTTGAATATGCCAAAAGCCTTGTAGCTTGAACTTTGTCGTCACTTAATTCAGTTTTACTTTATGTTGGAAAAATCACTCGTGGTGCAAGAGAAACAATCTTACTATCTTAGCCAAACTCCTTATTTATGTATTTACTAGTCATAAATATTACTCCATCACACTAATTTGTTTTCCTTTTTTATTTTTCTTTTTTTGATGGTCTCTATCTCCAAAATAGAGTCCCAAAATTCAATTTTTACTAATTTTATATTATTTTTTATTTATATCTATACTCTTATAAAATGGACAAATTACTAAATATTCACTTTCATTTAAAAAATCAACATATATTCACCCTTTTAATTTACACTCCAAATATCTAATTTTTAAAGAGGACAATTTTACCCTTAATTTGTCTTTTTATGCACATGACCTCTCACTCATCTCTCTTCCTTCTCTTTCCGAAGACTCTCTTTCTCTACCTTTCATTTATTTGTTGTTTTTTTGTTTTGTTTTTTTTTTGTCTTTCCCTTTTTCTTTAATTTTTTTTATTTCGTCTATTTTAGTTTTTTTTTTCTCAGTTTTCAGTATTTTTGTTTTTTTTTTCCTGTTTTTTTTTTTCTTTTTAGTTTTTCTATAGTGTTTCATTCTTTTTTATTCTTTCTTTTTTCTTTCTCTTTTTTCCCTTTGTTTTTTTATTTGTTTTATCAGTTTTTTGTTTGTTTTAATTTTTGTTTTTTTGTTTTTTTTATTTTTGTTTTTTTCAGCCTTTTTTTAATTTTTTGTTTATTTTCAGTCCTTTTTTCATTTTTTTTTCAATTTTTTCAGCTTTTTTTTTTTCCTTTTCTTTTTTCTTTTTTTTTTCCAGTCTTTTTTATTATTATTATTTTTTAAAGTCCTTTTTTTCCTTTTTCTGTCTTTTTTTTTCTTTCATTTTTTCAGTTATTTTTTCTTGTTTTTGGGTATGAACAGTGAATTGGTACGAGGTACAAACTATCAAATTTATACAGAAACAAGACCAATTGTGGTACGAACAGGTACGAATATGAATATTATCAGTAGCACAACACATTTGTTTACAAAATATTTTCTTGAAGAGGTACAAAATGTTAAATTCGTACAAAAAATAGGGATAAAAATTTTATAACTATATTTGTAAGTAGTGGTTATTGGTACGAATATCGATCAATTCGTACCGATTACCTACAATATAGTATTATATACATAATTAAGTATGAAGTTATTAGTACGAATATCGATCAATTCGTACCGATTACCTACAATATAGTATGATATACATAATTAAGTATGAAGTTATTAGTACAAATATCGGTCAATTTGCACTGATTACCTACAATGTAGTACGATATATATGATTAAGTATGAAATTATTGGTACGAAATATCGGTTAATTCGTACCGATTATAGAAGTAAACATGTAACAGCCCCAAAATGAGTCGGATAAGAATTTTATAACTATATTAGTAAACATATGGTTATTGATACGAAAATGAGTCAATTCATACCGATTACCTATAATATAGTACGAAATGTATAATTAAACATGAAGTTATCGGTACGAATATCAGTCAATTCGTACCGATTACATTAGAAAACATATATTAACCTACAAACACTACGCATAAATGAGTACAAAGGTTCAAGCAGAACAACATGAACAATAAGCAATGAATGCAGTAACAATCATCAGTTAAAAACTACTTTTTAAGAAGACACAATTGCACATTTATATTAAAAAAATGCAACAAAACCAAACTCAACTTATGAATAAAGCCATGAAATGGACCAACTAATACTAACAATCCAATTATCATGAATCAAAACATTAATTATATTTCTATCGGTACGAATATACTCCCTCTGTCCCACGGCAATTGTCCGGTAGGGAAATGACACAATAGCCAATGCAATGTAGGATATATGGTTGTAATTAATTTTGAGAAGAGAGAGTTAATTGTAGCCACAAATTTTTTATCATTTTAGGAAACCGGACAATTAAATGGGACGTCCAAATAAGAAAACAGAGACAATTGCCGCGGGACGGAGGGAGTAAATCAATTCGCACTAGAACCCAACTAAAATTATAATAAGAAACACAACACATATATTTTTCCAAATAAACACAGCACACTTGGATCGCCTCATTTATTGGTGGGAGAGAAGTGGGGAAGATAGTGCACACTTGAAATCAAACAGGAAAGCAAGCATCCATCGTCGATCTAATTCATGAAAACTAAGCAAACAACAAAGTAAAAACCCCAAATTGTTACACCAAGATGGAGTTAGGCTCTACTACTCTGAATTCTTGCTATAGCTTTTCTCCAAATAATCTGCAGCAGCTTTCATTCATAATAAAAGTAGGCGAAATTCAATATTCCATAGATCTATATAGCAATCAAATCTAGAGAAAATCAAAAACGACTATCGCAGACCTCGAAACCATCGCAGCCACAGCACAGGCGCATTGACCAGCCTTTCCGATTGATCGGCACCGTCACACAGTACCCGATCCATCCACAGCCTTTGACCACAGCTTTGCCGTTTCCAACATTCAACGAGATGTAGCTTTGCCTTTTTCAATATTATCAATAATCTTATTCTAAGATTTTACCCACTATTCACTACCCACAAATATACAGAGAATAGGAGAAGTCAAAGAGAATAAGAGAAGGTGGGAAACAAGCAAGGGGAACGAATAAACATAAAGGAAGAAGGAAGGATTTGCAGAACCCAACAATATCAAGTTCATCGCCTTCTCCATTGACCTCTCCCTCCTCCACCGCGCCCTCCGCTCCATCGCTGTTTACGTCGACTCCGACGCCACCCTCCTCGTCAAGCTCGTGAAGAAGCTTCCCCCAACTCCACCCAATCCACCCCATTCCTCACCTTCGAGATCTTGCTCTTCGGAGACTGACCCGCGTCACGCTTCGCATCTCCAATCCACGATAGATATTTAGGTTTTGATTTGGGGAAGGTAAATTTTAGAGAGAGGGATACCGAGACGGGAAGGAGGAGAAATAGGGTAGAGAAAATGGAATAAAGTAATAATAAGAGTAATTTAGTCTCTTTTTCAAAAATTGGGTATATAGTGTGTAAATTAAAAAGGTGGGTATAATTTGATTTTCTTAAAGTGGCTATTTGACCATATTACCTCTTATAAAAAGTGTCTTGTTTATAAAATTTATTTTGCCTATTTTGCCCTTAATATTGTCATTAATATATTCACTAATCTTTATATAATTATCATTAGTATATTATTACTAATCCTTATCTAATTTATATACCTATATAACAAAGAAAAGAAAAGTAACATCAATAAAATACACAATTAGTATAATTAATCAAACCAAAGCATTACATAACATTACGATTATTATTATTATTATTATTATTATTATTATTATTATTATTATTATTAAATAAATAAGGATTTAATTGGAGAAAGTTGATTAGGATTGTCGAGATATTCGACATAGAACATTACGTTAGACTTCGTATACTCTTTGCCATGTTGATTCCATCTTCAGCCTACACTAGACCTATAACAATGTTATTATTCTTTAAAAAAAAAAAAAAAAAAACAAAAACAAAAAGGGTTGTGTTCCTTTGTTTGATAATGATTTGCCTGAATCGTGTAACATCGGTAAGGGATCCAATGGCTAACCGTCATGCTACATTAGGAGAAGAGAGAAATAGGGATTATGGTGTCTAATTAATTGATAAAAATAAGACAAATTTCAATTGTCTCCGTAGAATAAGATTCAATCTTCTTAACATTATTTGTGTTAAGTTCTAATAAGTTTTTTAATATTGCAGGAAAATTTTGAAAACATGTCAAGTGATTTTACAATGATGAGCATAAGAATTAGAAAATTCAGAGATTTAACATGATTAGAGATTTTACAACTAATTAATTGGACAAGAAATAGCTTGCAGAAAAAATAACTTCATGAGCATAAGAATTAGAAAATTCATAATGATGGACAGTGAGGTAAGTCAGGCCAAGTATCAAATTTATATTTATAACGATCATATCTATTTTTAGCATATCAAACTTAAAATCCTTTATTTTTATTTTAGTTATATACAATACTTTAACGAAATTTGTAGGGAACTCGTATTGCAGTTATAATGTTCAATGAGGATATATATAATCATGCCTCAAAGTTCGAGATGGATAGGACATACTATTTTGTATGCAATGTTGATGTCAGAAAAATTGATCAAAGATTTCCCAGCATACAAAAGAGTTGTTTCTCAAGAAGCACACTGTCATAAATGAAACAATGGAAAGTATTAACATCAAAGTATATTACAACTTTATTGAGTTGAAGGATATAGAATTGAAATTCAACAAAAGTGAAGAATTCGATGAGTCTCCAAATTCTATTTTAAATTTTCTTATTGCGTTGTGTTGTTGTGTTGAGGTGTGACTGCAAATAGATCATAGTCGTTGGGGTAGTTTTGTAGTAACATAAAACATGGACAACTTATGAGATAGAGATAAGTTGAAGTTGAGTGGACTGCAAGTATCTGCAATGTATATCGCCTAAGGTTGAGATCTATTGGAAGGCAGTATAAATACCACGCCAATACGCGCAACAATGGGTGTGTGTAGAGAGTGAAGAACGACATAATGAGGACCGACAGAATCAAGAAGACACGCCATGTGAGGCGGTCAAGCCCGAGGCGCACGAAGCAGCCGAGGGTGAGAAGTGGTCTGAACTTTGAAGCTCACGGTGCTCGGGGATGTTCTCATGGAGATCGAGATGTAGCACGGAGGTGGATTCATGTGTGTGGAATTATGAGAAGTAGAGATTCGTACTCTACGGGTTTAGATCTAGGGTTTTAGCTCTTGGGGCTGATAGATAATAGTTACGAGAGAATGAGGAAGTAAACAATAAAATTGGGTAGAAGTTTTGGATAGCTGTTTTTCAAGAATTTCCTTCTGTAACTTGTACCTTCTCCAGCGGTTTTCTCATAATGAATCAATCTTGGTTGGCACTCCCGTGGACGTAGGCTTTACAGCCAAACCACGTTAAATCTGCATTAATTTTCATGTTTACGTGAACAGTGTTCTTGAACATGTTCTTGTTTGTATTCTTGAGTTGAAGAACATTGACGAGACCGTCGTTTAGCCGCAATCAATAAATTTATAAGCCCTATGCCCAGACTCCTATACCTAGTATAGAAGTGGTAAGCACATGGTCGATCCCACAGGGAGTTTATTCAACAATCCTTTCAAGCTTAGTTGTCATGTTTAAGGGGGTGGGCTCTACCCAAACAGAACATAGAATAGTAAAGAAATAAAGAGAGCGTGTAAAGATGATGGACGTCGTTTACCACCAAATAATTCCTACAATATGCTAAGAACTATGATTAGTAAAGAGATAAGCATGGTCGGACCACAGATAATGGGTTAATCAACTTAAATTTCCTAAAGAACAAATTTGGTGTAGTCACCACGCCTTAAAGTATGATTTTGGAATTATCAACGAAAAATAAACTAAATGCAAACAAGATATAAATCAATAATAAAAACAATTCGGCTTCGAATAACTCCTCATTAGACTAATGGCTCTGATCATCAACGCATAAATAAATCAACTACCATGGACCAATCAGTTATAGGATACCGTGAATACAACGGACGTACCCCAATTCCTACGTACTTTTTCAATATCTAGCAAGATACGCTTAAACTAGCTAAACCTCTTATCAAAACATAACCTAGTTGGTAACGCTAGTTCTAGATTTAATATTTCAATAGCATTAAGACTTAAAGGAACCCGATATTAGACAAATTACCCAAGAACGCAAGTAATAACTCATCTACCAAGCTATTCCTACTACCGATACGATAGCTTTGCCACATATTAGCCCTATACCAATAATTACGGATTGGGGGAACTAATTGACTGTATTCCAACTAAATCTAAGTTGATCAGGCTTTAGACAAAATCGGAAATAAACAATAAGCATAAGGAATAACTTGGAATCCTTAGAAATCAATTATCAAACAATTGGTCTCATAAAATATTTAGCCTAGTGATTCATTATTCTTGCCCAATTAAAATGTAGCCACTCATGATACACAAATTAAACGGAAAGAAGTAAAAATGTAAGCTTTAAAAAACAAAGAATTAAAGAAAAAGACAAACTAATTGGTGCAATAGTATCCAAGCACAATTCACGTAAACTGTTTGCAAATAGAAAATAAACTAAAACTACCAATATTTTCTTCTTCCCAAAACAGCCGTCCAAATTAAAGAGAAGATGAGCAATAAATTCACCAAGTGTGGTTGTTCTCCTCCCGTCAAGTCTAAGAGAGAAGAAAAAAAAAAAAAAAAACAACTCCCCTTCCCGCTCTCTGCGGTTCTCTCTCTCTCTAATTTCAAATAAGGAATAACTTCCCTTTTCTTACGTCTACCGCCAAAGAGAATATCTATTCTTCTAATAAAATAAAAAACTAATAATAATAATAATAATAATAATAATCCTACACTAATATAAATAAGTCTTTGCTTAATTCTTGACTCCTCAATTCCTCTCATATTTGTAAAAGCACCCTAATATTTCATGACTTTACTCCAAGCTCATCATTCTCCAAAACTTGCAAATTTCTACACAAAAATACAAATAAAATGCTAATCAAATCTAATAAAACTATAAAAATAACCAAAAAAAATAGAACAATAAAAAGATAAAAAGACACATCAAAAGACAAACGGGAAAACAATTATTAAAAGGTAAACCCATCCTGGGCAGAATCATTAACCACATGTAACTTCACTCGATCACGGGTCTTAATATATTCGTATATAACATGCATCAACCAATTATAGGCCACACAAGCTGTAATATCCCGTATTTTCCTTAAATTTTCGTTATTATTTAAGTAAATAAATTAAGGAAAAGTCATCCGTTTTCTAATATTTAATTTCTATTTTAGACCAAAGTTATGTTTAACGAGAAGAAACAATCAATTAGAAGGAGGAAGTAATACTAACTAAAGTAGGATCAAATGTCTATTTGATTATTAAGATAGCCTTGTTCTATTACCGAAATTGATTAAGTAATTTATGGATTGAATAAATTATCAGAATTCTCTATTACCTTAATAGAGAATTATTAAGTTAAACATGTTGATTAAATATTAATCAAATCCCAATTAGTATTAATCAAGTTAGTATCGTTTAGACCAAAACCAATCGTTCTAATCAAGTATTGTAGACCAATAGTCCTGTATACTCCCTCCGTCCCGGACCACTTGGCCTGTTTGACTTATTGACTTTTTGACACGCATTTCCACCGAGCCGGGAAACGGGTTATAAGATATAATTTTGAAGTGTTGTTTCTTCTACGGGATACTATGAGTCATAGTATCCCGTAGAAGAAACAACACTTCAAAATTATATCTTATAACCCGTTTCCCGGCTCGGTGAAAATGCGTGCCAAAAAGTCAATAAGCCAGAATACAAGCCAGAAAATATTAAATAATTAAAAGAAATTGTTGATACGGGAACTGTTCGTTACATCAGAATATACAATTATTAAGACCAACTTTATTACAAAAGAAATGCAAAGTGTGTGATAACATAACAGACATCTTTGAACAAGATTTAATGCAAAGTAAAAGATTTCAAAAGCTGCTATGGCTGAATAGTAGAGAAAGGCCAGTAACAACTTGCTACCTTTGAAATTTGAGGAGCCTCATCATTAGGCTTGAATAATCTGTATAATAAAGAAAGGAACTTAGACATACTGCAATCTAGAAGCAATAAATAAGAGAGATGAAGAATAGTAAATACAAGAGAAAGAAACATAAAAAAAAAATAGACAAAGAAGAAGATTTAAATTCTGCCAAAAGACAAAAGAAAGGCACAATCAAGATCTAGATAATGCAACAAACCGATCCCTTAGAATCTGGGATTATAATCTTCAACAGTAGCAAGAAGCATGCTTCAAATCAGCTTTTAAAACCAACCCTCATCAATGCGATCTATTCACATTACAAACTTCAGTTATAAGAACACACCCTCACGCAAAATTCACTCTCACACCAACACAAAAACAGTAAGAAAATAGAGAAATAGAAATCTGAGAAGAGGGAGAAGTTCGGACAGCAACTAGGGAGGAAGAAAGAAAGCCATTCTCAAATCACAAAAGCCAAACACCCATTCTTCAAGGTACTAATAATCGAATACCTATTTTCTTTCAATAAGAAGCATGTCTTCCTAGAATAAACAGTACACAAATCAAGCATGCTAAACTACAAGAAACTACATAAATGAAACAATTACTTGATAACAACATTGTATGCATTTTCCCTAAGTATGGAATCTGCCATTCTTCAAAACATGGAAACAAAACATAATACGAAAGCATAATTCTTGTTATGTCCAACCACAGTTTAAAAGAGTATAAGAAGCAAGTTGAGTTGGAATTCATAAAGCATGCTGAAAAGAACAAACATTCATACTCTGAAAATTTAGAAGATTGTATGTTATTAAATCAATCTCAAAAGTTTAATACATAAGCTGCAACGTGAATGTACCTAAATCAGTTCTTAATTCAAAAGCATGAGAATAAGTTCTTTTAATCAAAGCAAGCGTTATTAATTCAAGACGTAAGATTAGAACCAAATCACTTAAGAGATATTTTATGTATTAAAGAAAAATCACAGAAACGGAGTTAACATTCATTGATTAAGGCATAAAATAACTCTTAAGAAAAATCCTACTACAAGATAACATACACTGATCTGATTATGCTCTTTCTACTCATTGAAGAATTCTTAATATATTAGTAAAATCTGCACAAATCAAAAATTAGAGAACAAGAACAGAAACTTAGAACAGAACCTAGAGAACAAGCCTAAGCATAATCAGGTTCTTTATTCGATACAAAAATAAATAAGTAGAAAGGGGGCGAGAAGGGTACTAAAACGAGGGGGAAGTTTCTCGTTAATGCTGGAGCAGCGGCGGTCGGGGGCTATGGAGCAGCAGACAACGGTAGTGGTAGAGCTACGGGACGGCGGCGAAGCCTTCGCCGGAGCAACAGCGGCGTCCTCGCTGTGCCGGAAACCTGCAGAGAGAGACAGAAAGTTTTTATATGAGAAAATAATAATAAAAGAAAAAAAATGAAGAGTCGAAACCCAGAATATGAAGTTATAAGAAAATGCAGTTGCGGTCTGTTAATATGAAGGCGCCGACAAAAGAAGGAGAGGAATGAAGAAGAGGGCGAGAGAAGAGAAGAGAAGGAGAGGGAAAGGACGTGAGGGAAGGAGGAGGAGCCGGCGCCTGGGCCGGAGCTACGTCGACTGTCGCCGGAAGAGAAACGGCCGAGAGTGGGAGAGAGATGGAAGGGGGCGGCCGATTTAGGGATTAGAGAGAGAGTGAGAGTGAGAAATGGGAAGTGTGATACGGTGGCTGAGAAGAGAAACAAGGGTCTTGCCCCGGGTCGGATGCGGGTCGAGTTTGGGTTCTACGGGTTTTGGGCTGAATAAGAAAGTGGGTCGAATTATTCTGGGCCGAATTCGAGTTGGGCTGGAGATTTATTTGTGGGCTGGAGATTAATTTTGCGAAACTTTATATAATTAAAAGACTTGTTTAATTAATTGTTAAACTTTAATTTAATCAAGATTAAAATACTAATCAAGTTTTATTAACTCCATCAATTTTAGAAAATTATTT
This sequence comes from Mentha longifolia, assembly GCA_001642375.2. NCBI lineage: Eukaryota > Viridiplantae > Streptophyta > Magnoliopsida > Lamiales > Lamiaceae > Mentha > Mentha longifolia. The sequence continues at coordinate 26,059,408 of CM038120.1, read as the reverse complement.
CTAACTCCAAGTAAATAAATATATGAACTTGAATCCAAATTAATAAATAATTGGATTCCTTTTATTACCTAAAATGGTTAGTTACTTAGCCATAAAAGCTTAAGAATTTCAAGACATTAATCTGTCAATTATTAATAGATTATTAATCAAGAAGGAGATTAGGACGAACACTTTTAGTGAGATCGTTTGGATTAAGAATTCTTATAATGTTATTATGACTAGGCACGACTTGGCGTGGACGTTGATCTAGTGTATCTCAAGACCAGTTCGTTTCCTACAGGTGGGCTTTCTTATAAAATGAAGCAAATGAGATGTCTTTTGATTAAGATTAATTATTTTCAGAATTGTCATGCCAAAAATATTTTGTTTTAAGTATGATACCTATCTGTATTGGCTCTGCCAATTTTTAAGAATCGAATTCGGGTCCTAGCAAAGTAATATCCTTGCTTGGGCTAAAAGTGCACTAAGTGGCCTCAAGACCAGTTCGTTTCCTACAGGTGGGCTTTCTTATAAAATGAAGCAAATGAGATGTCTTTTGATTAAGATTAATTATTTTCAGAATTGTCATGCCAAAAATATTTTGTTTTAAGTATGATACCTATCTGTATTGGCTCTGCCAATTTTTAAGAATCGAATTCGGGTCCTAGCAAAGTAATATCCTTGCTTGGGCTAAAAGTGCACTAAGTGGCCGTGTGTCATCTAGCGGGTTGGCCGGTCCGGTGTCCGTGGGAGGAGGCCTCCTCTCCGGGCATAAAGAACTCAGATATGGTAATACTACTAAAGAATCTAGCATGCGCATACACTCTTATATCACAAAAGAATTTTAGTAAGCATAGGTCCTTTTATGAAAACCCCTATGCCTTACTATCTCTTGGCTTGATAATATTACAATATACCTATGTTTTCGGGCAATGTGTCCACTGGGTACCTTCGTACTCAGCCCTGTACATTATTTCTAAAATGTGCAGGTTGAGCTGTGATGATTTGGAATGCCGAGCAGAGCTTTTGTCATCGTTCAAAGTTGTGAAACTCTTGGTGATATATGTCATCATACATATATCTTAAGTATCATTCCGCTGCGTACACTCATTCACTTTTAAGCTATTGATTCGATCGTTATAAAGTTCACTTCCAGATATATAATAGATATGTTCTCCGATCGGATTCTTGTAACCGATTGTAACTCATTATGAACTCTTCTATCTAATTGTTCGCTGAGTCAAAGATTCATATGAAATTCCTTTCCCCTTTCTATTCCCGAATTCTTAATTCCATCCCTTAGTCACGTTTCTCCGGCTTAGCTATCCTTAGCGAAGTGCGGTCGTGACACAAGCCAAGACCCCTTACTGTCACGCGTCATGTGCCTTGTCAAGTATGCCCATTCACCCGTACCGAATAGAGATAAAATTATGCACTCCCTAACTTAGATTTCAACATGCAAGGACTAGTTGTCATGCATCTGCCAAAACAGCATTTAGTTTTATGGTGAATCCGAAATAGCCAATAGCAGATTAATAAACCTACGACCACATACGCTTGTGCTAGTTCATACTACATGGAGTGAGATCTCTCTACACTTTTTACCCATGTATTATTTGTAATCATGCTCGACTCGATTTGAAATTGGCCACATACCCAACCAAACCCAACATGAATTAAGAATCAGAACCTAGCAAACTCTGGAACACATATATATACTATTAAGCCCAAACCCATGACCTCACGAGTATATAAATTACATTGCAATTAAATCATCTTGCCCAAGACGAGTTTATAGATCTAGCCTATCATGCTTCGAAATGAAATAACATTAAAAGAAATGAAAGACATAATTACACTAAGTACGAAATATATTAATATTAAAATAAAACCAAAGTAGGGCGGACTCCAACGTCGGCCAAGAACATCAAAACATAAGTAGATTATCCATAAGACTTGTTCTTCCTCACAATCACTCGAAATGAAAGCATAAAATGGGAAAGTAAAAATATGTAGCTCCGGTGTAGACTTGTGTGTATGCTTGAAATGATGCTTGCATATTTATACTTGTGGATTTGATCGTGGACCAGGCCCATATATAATCGCGGCTGCTAGGGTTGCTTCGGTGACTTGCCTTAATGCGCAGATTTGTTGCCTTTCTTGATCATACTTGAAAAAGGAAAGAATCTTGAGGTGAATCTCCTTTCTTATCAGCTCTTCCTCATCCGATAGCTTAGCCCTAGCCCGCGCTGGTCGTCGTATAGCTCATGATCACTCTTCAAAGCTCAGCCCATTATGCTTTCCTCCTCCTTCTTCTCCATATGCCCAAATACCTTCAGAACTTGCCCAGACTGCGCTGCTCTCGGTCCTGTGTACCTAAATCCAAAATGTGCCCTTCCAAGCACAAGACACTATGCAAAATGACTCTACTAATCCTGAATGCAGACTCAAAACATAACAAAAAAAAAAGCACGAAATTGGGCTCATCAAACATTAAGTACTATGTGGTAACTTGATTTGTTTCTTTTCTTTTGGTTAGTCAGGATAGTGGGTTGGATTTGTATTTCTTTGATTTAATCTTGATTTGTATGTGAACAAACACTTGAGATCAATAAAAAGTGTTGAAATGGTATAATGCTCGAGTTCTTCACTAATTTTTTTTCCACAGGGCACTGCGGCAGATCTAAGAGAAAGATGGTTGTGTGCGTGTGTTGGTCTGGTTATAGTGGTTTTAAATGCTTGAAACCTCCGTCGTAGAGGTCTTAGGTTCGAGGCTGCAGTCGAGGAAGAACAAGCTCGATAAGAAGCTCAAGTCCATTCATGCATGGAGGGAAATGTCTAAAGTCATTTATTCAGCTACTTTTGTTGCAATGTTAATTTGCCATATGGTGGTTGTTGCCATGGCTACACCACCTGGTGGCGATGTGGAGAGGAGAGGTGGAGAGAGAGGGAGTCGTGGAGAGGGGAGGCGAGAGACTGTATATGTATGTATATATATTTCTTAATTATGTGGATTTAAATCAATAATTTTGATTTTGATTTTTATTTTTCATAGTTAAAACGACATCTTTTTTAACAAAAGGGTGCCACCGGGACGCTACGTTGGATTCAATTTGGCCACCTCAAATTAAATTTTAATTGAATTTACATATGGAAAATTTGCTACAAATTGGAAGTTTGTGTATTTTCTTGACAAGGTTGTAAGTTCATGAAAAATTTACAAATCGTTGAAAGTTCGTGTAAACGTCAATAACTCATTTTTAATTGATAATGGATCTTGAAGATATATTTTTATTATGACATTTATAAATTTTTAAGAGTTTTTATTGCGAATTAATTCTTCGAATTATTAATCAAGCAAAGTTATTAGAATTTACAAAATAACAATAAAAATTTGCGAAAACTTTATAAAAATGAAATCCTTAATGCTATTATATTGACAATCGATAATAGATAATTGCATTAATACAAACATAGTGACCAAACATACATTGTCAGATTGGTCCTAAAATTGTTTTTTACAAGCAAATTAATAATAGATGACACCAATATAAATTTCAAAATTTTAAGATAACCAAATAAGTTTTCTTTTTTAAGATAACCAAATAAGTTTTCTGAATATAATATACTTTTATTTATAAAATATACCATAAATTGATACATGTCGAATTTGAACATGATACAAACTAGTGTAATATAAATCAACTTCATTTATTTTAAATGTAAACATTTCAATTCCTTAAAAAAAGAAGAAAAAAAAATGGGAATGAAAACGTGAGTGGAGACTGGAGAGTGGAGGAAATAAAATGGGGCCACCAGCCGAGCCACAAGCCCACAACACAACTGTGAGTTGAAGTGAAAGAGAGAGGTAATAAAAGTACAATTGCTTGCATTCTCTTTTCTTTTTTTCTTTCTTTTTTTTTGGAAGGCAATTGCTTGTGTTCCTCGAAAATAAGAATTGCTTGCATACACGTGGAGGGCACTGGAGGGAGGAGGTTTTCAATAAAAAAAATATTTTTTTTTATCTTTTCTAATTTCTAGCATCCAACTTGCCTGGCTAAGCTTTCGCACATTTGAATATTTTATTTCAAAAACTCGGCCTCCTTCTTCCACCTCTCTCACGGTTACAAATTTCGGAGGGCCGATGATGGCAAGAGGCATTATAAGCATAAGCATGGGCGCTACTGAATCTTCCAACAGCAATCGGCGTTTCGCCCAGACTCTGGCGCCGGAGTATGTTCGCAACTATCATGCCAACAGCCAAACAGTCAGGGAATTCTTTCCCGCGCTGGAACAACGTCTCGGGGCCATGAACATCCATCGATCGCTTATCCACGAAGCGAGTGCTGAAGGCGCGAGCGCCGCACTGATCGCGCACGCGTTTCTTCTGGCGGAGGAGGCGTCGGAAATGTCGCGTTTCAGGGCGGATCAATCGCTGAGGCAGGCGGCTCTCCACTCGATTCGCAACGGATTCGCAGCGAAGCTCGATTGCGTCAGTGCCTGGAAGAAAGTCTCCGCTGTCATATTTACTATCACCGCCGCCGTCAGTGCGGCCGGGGCCGCCGTCAATGCGACAGCCGATTCCGAAAGGCCGGTGGCTGCGGCAGCGGCGGCAGCAGCCTCGATCCTGTTAGTTGCGCTGGGGAAGTGGATCGATTCTCTTCTGAAGAAGTCGGAGAGTGGCGTGAAGAAGCACATGGAGGTCATCAGAGCTATGATCGTGGCCGGAAAAGTCGCCATCAATGATTTGGCAGACATTTATGTGTTGGTTCGAAATATAAAGACCGAGGCGGAATCCATCGCAAAGATGGTCGACTATGGGGCTATGGAAATGGAGGTTGATTTGAAGAACAAAGTGGCGGCGCTGAACAATAGCTTTGAAAAGGTACTAAGAAGAGCTAATGACGGTAGCTTGAATGCCAGCTCAGCTAGAGAAGCTGTGCTCGAGACTATTCTGAAAAACATGGGTTAAGTTAAATATCTTAACTTTGATTTGGTAACTACGAGTACTACTATTTTCAACTATCTTCGGAATGCAGCTTCGGTTTTTAAAAGTATTATTTTGTTTGGGTTTGAAATATAACGAACAGCTTCTACTGTTTGTTCTATTCGTTTGATTTGTATGTATTAGATTTTGCATCCGTAGAAGGGATTGTGATGTACGTGTCGAAATGAATAATACCCAAGTTCTTGAGGATATATTGTATTTTTGGCTTCATGTACATGTTGAAATTTCTATTGAATAACGAGAGAAAACAGAGCTCGGAACAGAGCTATTAGCATTAGCTTTTCTTTTCGAGTAGCAAACCTTCATTCATTCTTTAAAGGGTTAGACGTGCAAAACTTCGGTTCTTAAATTTAAATTTGTGCATTTTATCAGCAATCTTAATCTCTAAATGCATTTCAATCCGGACGTTGTTCATCAAATGAATTAAGAACGCCGCACCTATCTGCAAAAATTAATGAAATGTTTTTTTTTGAGGAAGAACAAGCTCGATTAAAAGCTCAAGTCCAATTCATGCATGTAGTAGCCCTACTTTTGTTGCAGTGTTGATTTGCTCTGTGGTGGCTGAACCACATGTGGTGGTGGATCCTTAGCAGCAGCCTTCTCTATTTCGTACGTTGGGATCGATGGGGAGATGGATTGAATAACTCCACAAAAACTACAATAATTCTCTTTAAGATTGCAGATTTCGTACGAACCTTATAAATTGTCCTTTTATTCGTTTAGGGTTTGTGTGATGTACTTTGTACCCTATTTTGCCTCATAGTGAAATCTCTCTCTTCTGCCCGTGGTTTTCTCCCGTTTGGATTTCCACGTAAATTTGTGTGTTTTTCGATTTTTGTTCTTAATATTGCTTGTCAATTCGTAACAAATACAATGGGTGCTTGGATGTTTAGACAGATTTCATTCATTAAATCAACAATCTTCTGTTACTGAAAAAATGTGACTTTTAACTCTTTATGCATTGATTCAAAGTTCAATCACTTTCTTCATCTTCAATATTTTTTTGGCACTTTTAAAAAACCTATATTTTTTTCTTTAGTTCTTTCCTTCTTTATTTTTTTTGTTATCCCCTGTTTTTGCAGGAGAATAAGTATATTGTACTCCCAAAAATTTGAAGAAATGTAATGTCTAAAAATATTGATTGATCCAATTGGGATTATTATTCATAGCCTACCCCAATTCAATCTCAATAATTGCTAAAGCCCAGGTGAAAAGCCCACGACAACAATAGTAAGGCTAATGCAGACTAGGATGCTGCGGCCTACGTATATTCTCAAACGACTGAAAATATTGTCCGTAATTCTATTTAGGGCAATGTTTTAAAACCCGGCCCGGAGGTCGACCTGGGGAGACCTCCGGGTCACGGTTCAATTGGTCGAACCGGGATCAAACCGTTTAATTAATTAAATAATTAATAATTTTAAAATACATGTCAAATATATAAATATTCATTATTGCACAACTTTACAACTTATAAAATGAAATTTCACGTAATTTATAACAAAAATATATAAAATACAACGATAATCATCCACAATCTAACATTTATACTCAAAACAAAATAAGTAAAAATTTAAATAAAATTTAGAAAATATAGTACTTAATAGCGTTAAAAATAGAACCTCGAAATAGCGTAAAAAAGAGAACCTCTAATTAGACTGTATTAGCTTATTTTCTTGTAATTAATATTTATCAACTCTCACCGGTGGTAGAATAAAAGATAATGTACTTATCAAAAATAGTACGATTTGGTCTTGCATGGTTTGGTATACTGTTTAAACCAAACTCTGAACACCCCTATAGGTCGACAGAGTAGCATGAATTTATTTGTATAGTTTGATTAGATTTATTTTGGAGTTTATAAGGGCAAAATAGTACATCGGTTATAATTTTTACTTTCAGTTTTAAATGAGGAATGAGTCCTTATTTTAATGTTCCATTTCGCCTGATCCATACCCTAAAGTAATGAAGATCTACTTAAATAAAAGTTTGTGTATTTTTTAGCAATTAACTCAGTTTTAAGCGAATTCCTTATTAACTGAATGCTAATGTATAGATTATGAATCGAGCTGTCCAGAAGGGAAAATATGGTGTGATAATTTGAGTGTTTATAAAACTAATTAACTAACTATTGGAAAATTAATAGATAAAGAATATAGTTTTGACAACATATTCGAAAATAAGAAGAAATAAGGAGCTTGAATGCTTGATAATATGTTTTCTGTTCTTTCGAACAGTAAACAAAATATATATTCCCTGCTTTGCAAATAATATTCGAAAAAACGAAAAATCGGAAGATGAACTAATTATTTTCTACATAAAAAAATACTCGAAGAACTCCACTGCATTTTCCTTCTCCTTTCCCCTTCTAATTCTACTACACTCGTACCCGTTTTGGCCGTGTTCCTAATCCACCTCCCGTTTCTCTGTAGTTACGCGCACAGCCACTATCTCCAACACGCGCCGCGGCAGGGAATGATGATTCGTAGGGGTGAAAATGGATCAGATATTTCCCGACCGATCCGGAGCTGTAACCGGTTGGTATCGAATTCGGTACAAAATTAGTATCCGGGGGACACGGATTCGGATACGGATAATTGAATTCGGATATCGGATCGGATTCGGATTACATAGTATCCGACCGTATCCGAGTTTTACCATATTTTATCGGATATTATCCAGATAATAAATCCGGATATCCGGATATTTATATTTTATATATAATATTATTAATATCTATTTAAAAAAATCAAAATTAACTATTAAGAAAAAACAAAACTTATTCAGCCGCCGCCGTTTTCTTCTTCAGTTCTTCTTCTTTGCGTTTTTTTTCTTCAGTTCTTCTTCACCGCCGGAAATGGAAGAAGACCCACCGACGTCCATTGACCTTACCGTCGGCGAGGTGCCCGATGCGGCCTACAATTCACAACCTCTGAATCTCCTTCCCAAACCCAGCACAACCAATCAAGAAATTAGGTTAGCAATAAATTTGGGTATTCTAAATTAGTTCAAATTCATACGATTTTGTTTCGATTTGCTTGCTTCGATTTGCTCTACATTCTTCTAGTTGTTGATTTGGGGGAATTTGTTTCAATTTTTTGAACTTGATTTGGGGGAATTTGTTCGACATTTTTTGTAGTTTTTGCTTTTTTTTTCTTCTTTTTTTTATGTAGTTTTTGATTTGGGGTTGGTAAGTATGTATTCACTAAGCATACTGGAACTTCATAATTAGTTGCGTTTTCACAATTTCTGGGTTCCCTCCAATCAATCTTCATTGATTCTCCGCCCATGAAAGAGCTGATACATTAATTGGTTTTGTTTTGTCCTTCATTATTGGAACTCGATGCTTTTTTTTCGTATTGAATTTTTATAACATTAACAGAAAAATGGGTAGTAAGCTAATTCACGCACATTACAAGTTCGTAATTTCTAGCTTCCTTCCATTTTATGCAGTGGCAATTATATTATAATATGTGTTTCAATCACATCTTAATGATTTTCGTATGAAATATATTATCCAATTATATTTATTCGAATCCGACCCGGATTCATCCCGTATCCGTCTCGTGTCCGTATACCGAATATTCTAAATTCGTATCCGAATCCGGCTTTTCCGTATCCGACTCCGAATTCGAAAAAAAAAAATGGTATAAGATACGGTATGAGCACTATCTGTCTGTATCCGATCCGTTTTCACCCCTAATGATTCGGAATTTATTACTTGTCCCATGCAAATATCACTCCAAGCGCGCTCCCGCGTCCGTTACACGGAATCACATTATGCTAATACTAAATGTTACTCCACTTTATGATTCCCACCGGCAGCAAAAGTCATGGAGAGAGAAACTAATATTTTCTGGACGACTCCCCTTCAAAATCCTCTCTTTTTCTTAACTGTAAAATTGACATCTTCTTTTGGGACATTCTGTCTCAATTCAATAGTCCTATTACTTTTCGTTACGAGATTTTAGGAGATTGTATTTAGTGATAAAGTTTAATATTTAATATTTTAATGCAAATTTTATTATTTTAAAAACAGAGCATCATAGATGCACAAAAATATATTGATGTCTGATCTTAAATGAAAGATCGTATCGAGACCTTTAATTTAGTATAAAAATTATAAAAATTGGAGAACAAACGAGCGAATTATGTTAGTTTAAACTTTTACAATTTAAATTATATTGAGATACGTGTTGAAATGTGAGTAGATGATGAGATGATCAATGGGTTAATACTTTTACATTTTAAGAAACAGGACTACTGAAATAGGACAACCCAATATAGTAAACAAGACTATTAAAGTGGAACGGAGGGAGTACTATATTAAAACTTTTATTCATCATTATATACTACTTCTTCTGGCTCAAGATTGTTGACCCCTTTCTTTTTGGCATTTTCGGCACGTATTTCCACGCTTCTCGGTGATGAGTTTTAAAATAAATTTTTGAGGATTTTTTTCTTTTTACGGGATACTACGAGTGCCGTAGTATCCCGTAAAAAGAAAAAATCCTTAAAAATTCATTTTAAAACCCATCAACGAGAAGTGTGGAAATACGTGCCGAAAATGTCAAAAAGAAAGGGGTCAACAATCTAGAGCCAGAGGAAGTAGTATATTATATTACCTTGCAGATTCCGAACACCACAATAATTAATAAAAACGTATCTTAGATAATATGAATTACATATATTATATATTTTAACATTTTTGTCGGTATAAATAAAATACTCTGTAATAGTATTAAATAACAAGTTTAAAATATACTTATTAAAACTAATCAAGAACTTTGGTTGATTGGATATATATTAATTGAATACTTCAAATAGTAGAAATATACAATAGAGTATTGAATAGTAACATTATATATTATTGTATTTTACAATACTTCATACTCTTTCTGTATAATAGAATATTGTTGAAAACTTGAAATGAATTTTATACTCTAGAAACGAAGTATTGCTAGAGATGCTCCAAGAGCAGTGTCTCCTCTCCCCTTCATTGAATATGCATGATGAGTCGATGACACCACTTAGTAATCTCAAATATGTTTTATTTCCTTTTTTTTAAGAAGTACTACTCTTACTATCTTACTATAAACTAATAGCTTTGCAAATGAAATTCGGAATTCTATAATTAAACCAATCAAATAACCTATTTTAAGAGAAAGAAGTTAAAAAGTGGTCACACTCTTTCTCTATCCTCCTAAAAGGTATAAAACCCTCATTCCTCCTGCATGCTCATATATATGAATATTATACAACTCTTCCCTCTTATATAAAACCCACACTTTTCCTTCCCTCTCCTTTTCATCTGCCGCCTTGGCCTCGTTATCGAGCTTCTATCCGATCCCTGCTCCTTCCACCGCAGTTAAGCGCCGCCGCGGCGACTCCAAACAACGACGCAGGTTCACAGAAACTCAAACCATTTCCCGTCACGCGCAGAAAGTGTCATACTTCTCACGCGCGCCAAAGTTCAAAATTTTGAGGGCGGTTATGGCTTCCGGCGCTAGCTTCACATCCAACTCCGACGTCACTCAGCCAGCCAAACAAGAGCTCCTCACGGCGTTTCTGGATCTGCGCACGAGCCCTACCAATTGTAAAAATATGTTGGAGTTTGTTCACCGCCACTATTCGAACAGACTCAAGACGCCGGAACTCGAAGAGCCCGGCAACCACGGCGAAGCGAGAATCGCTCCGTCGATCTTCCACGATTTGTCGTGCCTTTATCATCAGCAGGTTTCGTTGCGGAAGACGCTGCAGTCTCTCGACAGCATCTCCGGCGAGGACCTCGATCGCGTGGATACCTGGAGAAAGGTCTCCGCCGTCCTCTTCACGGCGGCCGCCGCCAACACTAAGAAGAATCCGGCAGGGGCGGCGGCGGCAGTCTCCGTCATACTGGTTGCACTGGGGAAATGGATCCACTCGATTCTGAGGAAGCGCGAGAGCGCGGCGATAAAACGCAAGCAAATAGTCGGCGTTATGATTTTTGGCGCCAAAATCGGGATTGAATACCTGAGCGACATTCATGCTTTTGCTCTCTGCTTGAATTTGGAGAGTGAATCTAAGCCGGAAACCGTTGATGGTGAGTGGAAGAGCTTCGAAGAACTACGGGGGAAAGTTGACGACTACAACCGGAATTTGAAATGGGTTAGAGAAGTTGTGCTTCGCAGTGTTTTCACGCGCTTGGATTAAGGTTTCAGATCCCCAGTTGCCCATTTTTCACCTTCGTCCATGGAGTATAATTGACAAAACAAAAAAGCTAGTACAATGTAAACATAAAAAATATTTGATGCATGTTCAAAGCACGATTAATACTAGCATAGAATAATAGTAGTAATTAAATAAGCATTAGATTTTTTTTATATAACAAAAAAGCATGAAATACTTAGCTTATAGGAAGTCCTCCTTATATAATTAAAATTCCACATTAAACTACAGATCGAGATGCGTTAGCTATAAAAATCTGCAATATGAAAAATTCTCTCTCATCCCATTTTTTTTTTTTTGACACGTATTCCTTTATGGGATGTTCCATTTTTCTTGACACGATACTTTTATAGTAGTAATAATTAGGCATTTTAGTTATGAGTTATTTTATTTTATTTTTCCCTAAAAAGTAATCCATTTAATAACTCAATATATTAATTCATGCCAATCAACTACACTTATAATCTTAAGGACATGCTTAATAATCAAGAAAATGATAGATAAATAAAGTTATCTAGACTCTTCTATACCAAATATCCCTTTGGTATGCTTATATATTTATGATTTTATCTTATCTTGCATTTTCTTATTATTGGTACTAAATAGACCCTAAACAAATGCTCCTTAATTCCGGTGTCGAAAAGAAACTGGTCAAGAAATTCGGAAGGGAGGGCGTAATATTTCATAAACTCACCAATTGTCGATTTCCAACAAACGTTCATTCCTCTAATGTGCCATCATTTTCTCTATCTTCTTCAAACGACACAACACTGAATTTGGATGATTCAATTTTACGAGAAATATATGTGATTCTACACTGCAACAGGTATCCTTTATGAAAATAAAATTCTTTTCACTATATAAAAACGCATAATTAATTTTACGATTAATATATATGTGAATTCTTTTCACTATAAAAAACGCATAAAATTAATCTTTTAGCTCAACAATATTCAAACAATTGAAAAACGAATACAACAAATTAAAAAGATCAATCTTTATTCGACGATAATTTATTCTTAACAAAACAATTTCAAATAGAGAAACTGACTGTTTCTATTTTCAGGCAAATATACTAGGAAAAAAAAAAAACAAATCCAAAAAAAATACAGTAGTTTTATTTCGAATAAAATATCCAAAATCAACAAAATAATTAAAAAGCAGAAAAACATTTAGTAAGGGGCGCATGTGATGAGAACAGAGAGATGAGACTATGAGAGCGCTTATGTGCTGAAAGAGTAAGGCTGCGTTTGGTAATCATCTCAAGATGAAGAATGATGATTCATCTCAAGATGACTCATATGAATAGTGTCAAGATGAATCATTCATCTCACCATTTGGTAGCAAAAAATTCAGACCCGGATGATATCATATTGTGTTTGGTACAAATTGCAAAACTCTAGATTAAAATTTAAATTGACTATTTTACCCTTATTAAATACCCCTACCGATTTCACTTTTTATCGTTGAGATTAAATAGTACCCTTTATTATTTATTATTTATTACTCTGTATTATTATTATTATTATTATTATTATTATTATTATTATTATTATTATTATTATTATTATTATTATTATTATTATTATTATTATTATTATTATTATTATTATTATTATTATTATTATTATTATTATTATATTGTTGAGTTATTATTTTATTATTCTTGTTATTATTATAATTATTACTATTATTGTTATTATTATTATATTATTATATATTTATTATTATTATTATTATTATTATTATTATTATTATTATTATTATATTGTTGAGTTATTATTTTTATTATTCTTGATATTATTATAATTATTACTATTATTGTTCTTATTTATTATTATTATTATTATATTTATTATTATTATTATTCTTGTTATTATTATAATTATTACTATTATTATTATTAAATTATTATTATTATTTATTATTATTATTACTATTATTATAATTGTTACTATTACTATTACTATTATTATTATTATTTATTTAAATTATTAATATTTATTATTATACTATTATTATTATTACTACTATTATTGATATTATTTATTTATTATTATGATTATTTTATTACATTAATATATTATTTTATTACATTATTATTATATTTATTATTATTACTATTATTATAATTATTACTATTACTATTACTATTACTATTATTATTATTATTTTATTACATTATTATTATTATTATTGATTTATTATTATTATTATTATTATTACTATTATTGTTATTATTTATTTATTTATTATTATTATTATTATTATTTTATTACATTATTATTATTATTATTATTATTTTATTATATTATTATTATTATTATTATTATTATTATTATTATTATTATTATTTGAAATCGTATAAATACATAAGGGTAAAATGGTAAGAGAGAGAAAGTATTGTGTTACTGTTTTAATGAGTTCACCTCATCCGACCAAAAACGTGAGATGACTAAACAAGGCGGAACAGTAAAATATCAACGGGCCTTGTATTCATCTCGGGTCCTCCTGTTTATTTTAGTTGGTTACCAAACAGTGAGATGAACCAAGATGATCTCTCTCATCTTGGTTCATCTTGGTTCATCTTCTTTACCAAACACACCCTAAAGGAATATAGGAGTATGTCCTAAATTCAAATTATTGGTAGTTTTTGTGTAAATTAAGTTGGGGTTCTACATTTGATTTACACTATTCTAAGTGGAAAATTTATTTTTTTGCCTCTAAAGATAAAGTGACTGTGGTGGGATAGAGGCGGCCAAAAAAATCGGAACAGGCGGTTTTTGAACCGGAACCGGAACCGGCGGTTCGGAACCGTCGGAACCGGCAGTGTGGTTCCGGTTCCATTCTCGAGGAACCGGGAACCGGCGGTTCCGGTTAAAAACCAGAAAACCGGCATTTTTTCTGTTTATTTCTATATTTTATTTGTATGTTGTGTATAAATATCATACTAATTATTTGATCTAACATTTTATTAATATACATCCATTTTAATGAATTCTTAATTGTACAAATTATAAAGTATAATTTGTAAAATGAAAGAGATTTTTCATTGTTAAGTTATAATTCAAATTGAAAAAAGTACAAATGAATAAAACTACATACATATGTGATGTTTATTCATTTAAAGTTAAAATATAGTAGCATATTGATTTTGGATGTTGTGTACTTGTGAGTTGTGACTCTTGTGATAATGTTCAAACTTTAAATTCAAATATTTAAAAAAAAAAACCAAATCATATAAATGACAAAATATTCAATTAACAATGTCACGTGATGATGATGAATTGAAGATGACAAAATATACAATTTAATAATTTACATAAAGATAATAAATTATCCAATTAATAAAAAAGATAATTGAAGTGTCAATTTTAAAATTTTTCATCTATTATATATATATAAAAACAGAATCATTTTTCACATCCCATTTTCCCGCCTAAACTTCAACTAAGATACAAGAATATATTATTATTATTATTTTTATCAAAAGATGTTCACAATTATTGATGCAATATCATCGAGAGTTGTGTAACATCTTTTACTTCCACAAGGCATGTAACTTTTCAGAACAAGACTTTTCATCTTCCCCCATTAGCACGATTTGAATTCCAACGCTACTAAATCATTTCTAATTTATAATTGCAGCATTATTAATAATATGTATAAATATGCTATTGTTTCTTGAAGATTTGCGGATTCTCCTTCCAACCAACTTCACAGATCGAACATTGTTATTCTTCAATCAAACACTGCCTATATTTGCCATACAACAACCACTGTGGCTAAATCCTGCCTTATTCTCTACAATCAAAGCTCAGAAACTTCTTGCAATGCCTCCGTGGAGGTGGAGGGATTGTCACCGGAAAGGTTCGCTTATCAAGACAGAGAGTTTTGTAGAGAACTGTGAGATATACAAAAATTGGTGTCCAGATTTTGAACAATTTTTATATGCAAATGGCCGGCGTGCGTGTTCGTTCTTTTGTTGACAGATAAATGGGGTATTAGAGGGAAGAGAAGAAGTGTGATGACTGATGAGGACGCAGCGGCGGAGATTTGTTTCCTTTTTGTTTCTTACTTCTACTAATAATTGTAGGTATGTACATGCTCTGCACATATACTACCTCCATCCCATATAAAATGTCCACTTTGAAATTGGATCATAAACCAATGCATTTATATAATAATTTGATGTGATGGGTTGAAATGATATTAATTTGGGGTAATAAAGTTACTTTTGGGATAATAAATGTACTTTTGGGCTAATAAAGTTATTTTTAGACTAATTAAAGTGTGATGGGATGGGCTGAATTGATTTTAATCCATACCATATTAGAAAAGTGAACTAAATTTTGGGATACCTCAAATAGGAAAGGTGGACATTTTTTATGGGAAGGAGGTAGTATTTCAATTAACAATTAAATGATTTTAAACGTACACTTTATTATCTTCCTATGTGTCCAGATTGCTTTTATTAGTTTGTTGTTACACCTCTTATTCGGGTTAATGATCAACACCATTTTCTCTCTCTCTTTTTTTTTTTTTGTTAGAAAGTTGTTCCACTTTTTGATTTGTACATTACATATGTCATACAGTATATCAAGGCAAACACGAGAATGAATTATATATTCTGTAATGTTTGGCTATCCATTTCACCAATCACATTCACGTGATTTGGAACAATAATATACTAATGTTTTGGAATCAGATTATTGACATATTATGTGCTATGCATCGTATATTTCTTAAATTAGTTACCATATATTTTAATTTGTAAGCGTACATAGTAATATAATGTATACTCTTAAATTATTTCTAATTTGAATACCTTCAAAGAAAATATGGAATATTCTAGAAATAATGATACAAGCAGTCAAAAGACAAACAAGCGAAATATATGCCTAATGTTATTTTTTTTTAATCAATTTTTTTTGAAAAACTTTTAATCATTTTTAGAAAATCAAAAAACTCAAAGTAAACAAGCAAAATGTAAAATATAGTTTCTCGAAAATATACATTCATTATAGTTTCGAAAATAATTCTAAATCATTTTTCTTTTTGATAATTTCAATACTTACATTTATGCATGTCATCATGCTATTATCCTGATTGGGGCAGCGCAATGTTCTAATTACTCAAATTTTGAGCACAAAGTATTAAAAAGTTTAAAGATATATGTGAAACTTAAAGATTAAATTTCAAATTCTTATTATTATTATTTTTTTCTTTCTGTTGAAGATGGCTACGGAGTGGAACAAGAAGATGGAGGCGGGGAGGCCAAGTCTATTTTGCCTTTTTTTCTCTCTCTTTGTTTCCTTTTATTTATATTTTTTTGCCTTCTCTCTCTCTCTCTCTCTCTTTTTTCCCCCTTTTATTTATATTTTTATTTGCTTCATTTTTGGTAAAGTGGAAACATGATTATTTGTATTATAAAAAGATTTTTTTTTTTTTTTTCGTAGAGATATGACTTCCAAGTTCCAACCATTCTAATTAGAATATTATATCTATTACAAAACTTATTATAAGCCATGACATTGGAACATATTTACACAGAAGTTATTTAGCACAAATCAACAAATCATTCACAAATGGATGATTATAAGCTCAAAAAAATCCATAATGAAATGAGAAAATACTTTTGGTGGGAATCCAACCTAAAATGACAAATGAAATGTAGATAACATATAATTTCACGGAGAGGGAATCACAAATAAAAAAAATTAACCCCCAAATTCTTCGTTACTTGAAAATACACAATTTAGTTAATATCTTTTTTTTTACCTATGATAATCAACACATCGTGTCCATAAGGTTCTTCGTTACTTGAAAATACAATTTAGTTAATATCTTTTTTTTACCTATGATAATCAACTCATCGTATCCATAAAGTTCTTCATTACTTGAAAATATAATTTAATTAATATCTTTTTTTTTACCTATGATAATCCAACACATATTGTATTCATAAAGTTCTTCCCGTGCAACGGCACGGGGGACATACTAGTTCTAATTAAGAATGATAACATGTTAAATTTGGATGATTTGCATATTTAATTATCAATCCATAATTCCATATCATATGAAATATATATTTTTTTAATTATGTATTAATATATTTATTGGGAGAAAAAAAATATTAAAAAAATAGTGGAACCGCCGGTTCCACCGGTTCCTAACTGACAAATGGGAGGAGGTCTTTCAAGATGATCCACTAAGCATCACCGACACGGGAACCGACACCGACACCTCTCAAGCAGAAACTGACGATTTCGATTTCGATAACATGTAATTCTGCCATGTCAAATGTTAGACGAGTACTCTTTTTCCTCACTGAAGTTTTAACGAGGCTCGGCCTAATCAAAATGTGATCTTCAAAGGTTTAGGTGAAATAAATAAATAAAAAATTGAAGAATCGTCTGATTTATTATATTTCCAATTTCTCTTATAGTTTTCAATTATAATGCTCTTACAATTAAACTCGAAACAAATATAAACGAAGTATACATATAGGGAATAAATAAAATAAAATAAAATAAAAAAAAGAGAAAAAAAGGGGCCGGTTCCATCCGGTTCGAACCGGAATCGGAACCGGCGGTTCATAATCGGATTCGGAACCGTTGGAACCAGCGGTGCGGTTCCGGTTCCTCTTTGGGGGAACCGTAACCGGCGGTTCCGGTTCCGGTTCGAACCGGAACCGTGGTCGCCTCTATGGTGGGATATAATATTCAAAAAAAAGGAAAGTGCAAATAATTTAGGACCTTCCGAAAAGGAAATTTATAAAAAAATTAAATAAGAGATGGACATAGTCACATAATACTCAATCCGTCCCACCTCAATTGTCCTTAAGGGAAACGGTAGAGATATCAATATTGGAAGAGATTTTAAGTGCCCTTATTGTGTGTATAATTCTTACCATATTATCTAATGGGCTCTTATTGTGCATTTTTGTGTATAATTTTTACCATAATAGGTAATAATATAATTATATAAGACGTCTCAATAAGGAAAGAGATACAATTAAAATGCATTTTACTCAATTAGATGAGTAGTTGGCGTTGGACTTGGAGTGTATTCTTGTTTTTATTAATTATTTAACTAATTGGCAGATTCGGTACCTGCTGTTGTCTTAGGAGTTAGGATTGCTCGAGTCTTATTAACATCGTATTCTTGTCTGGACTAGGCGTTGGACTTATACTCAATTTTTTTATATATTGCTCCCCAAAACAGACAACCATCAAAATTACTAGTTATATATATAGTAGTAGTAGTAATTTTATTTTTTTTGGGCTACAATTGTACCCCCATTGCACCACATTGGAGTCGCCACTGCCAACAGCTACCGGCGTTTCGCCCAGAATCCGGCGTTGGGGGAGGACATGGGCATGCACATGCCCAACTATGTCGGCGACTACCATACAAATACCCACGAAGTTTGCGAATTCTTCGCATCACTCGAAGCTCGTGCCATTGCAGAAGCTATGCCCTTGAGTCCTCTGCTCTCAACTCCTACCTCACGGAGGAGACGCTCGAACTCACGCGTTTCCGCGCACAGCAGTCGCGCACGCAGGCGGCGCAGTCGATGCACAACCGCATCGCCGCGAAGCTCGACCGCTTCAATGCCAAGAAGAAGGCCGCCGCTGTCTTCTTCACGTTGGCGGTCGCTGCCAGCGCGACCTGGGCTGCTGACACTGCCGGCCTGGATCACAAAAGGCAGGCCACGCTGGTGGTGGGGGTCTCCATCCTGTCGGCCGCGATGGGGAAGTGGATCGATTCAGAGATGAAGAAGTCCGAGACAGGCATGAAGAAACAGAGGCATGAAGAGGTCGGGTTCGAGTCGGGTTTAGGTAACATGCTAATATAAATATAAATATTAATTTATTTATTATTTTTTACTAATATATTATTTTAGTAATTTCTAAGACTTAGGGTTCCTCAATCCTCAATCATTTTTTTTAGCAGTGCCTCCCAATGCTCCCACCCTCCCGACTATTAAGCATTAAATATTTGTTATTATATCATGTTTATCAGGTTAGTGTCGTGTTAGATCATATCAGGTTAGTATCGTGTCACTATCGTGTTCGTGTTGACACGAAATAAATCGTGTTTGTGTCGAGTTTGAGTCGTGTTCAGGTTTGACTAATTCAGGTGCTGAAAATATTGCACTTAATTAATTCTATTTCGAGTCTCGCCGATTAACAATTTTCACTCCCAATAAACTTGTGCCAATTAAATTGGATAAGATCTTTAAGGACAGAGGGAGTGATTGTTATTGAATCATACATTTTACGGTCATAACCAAAACTTGAAATTCGAAATGTACATGTTTATTCTAGTTTTGCATCTGCCAACTTTCATGATCATTTTTATAAAAAATAAGGGCAAACCAAAAAAATTACTTTCACCCCCATTTTATTCTCCATAGCCCCTCGTTTCAAGTAGACCATCACAAACACTTGGAAAACACTATTTTTTGGAGAAGAAGAAAAAGGAAAAAAAAAAAAAAACCCATGGTTATTTGCTTTCTTCATGGTTTGTATGACTAAATCCTAAGAAATTATTATTAATTTATAAAATCGGAGTGATGTGAGAATGAACACAATTGTTATAAGAGTTGTATAGGTAGGCAAAATTATGTTAAAAATAGAAAAAAGAAAAAGAAAATTAAAAATAAAGCGTAAGATCTAACGAAATCCTTTCAGATTTCAAACTTTTCATAATTGATTGTAGTTAACATCTCTACGATTAGTCACGCAAATGTGTGGAGATGAACAAATAAAAAGGTGAGAAAGAAAAGAAGAAGAGCCGGGAGTAGAAACACTGCAATATTATTCCGGATGGGATCTTCCGACCCAACTAATGTGTATCAATTGTGTACAAAATTGGTTTCTTTTTATATTTATTGGATTTTTTTTATTTAATTTCAATTGAATATGATTTAGTTTAATATTATACAAATTAACAATGATTCATTAATTAGTTCAATTAGGAGTATATAATTATTTTTTAGTATTTTTTTATTCATTTTAACTATTAAAATTGAAATTAAATATTAATAAAAATAAAGTAATAAATCTCAATTGGGTGGGTAAACCTTAGTCAATTAGTGTACAGTTATGTTGAATCATAAATATTAAGAAATTGAAGAAAAAAATAACTGAAAATCAAGATAAATCTATTTTGATATACGATTGGTATACTGAAATGGGGATAGAAGATCCCAATTAATATTCTTCAATTTCGTGGGCACAAATATTTCTTCGATTATTGTATTACGTACGTATTTGATTAAATTTATTTTGAAGGTTATAAGGGCAAAATAGTACATCTATTATTATTTTTAGTTTTTATTTTAATGAGAAATGATCCAATCGTACTAAAAGTAATTAAAGGTCTACGTAGAGTTTAATTAAATGAAAGTCAAAATAAGATAATCAAATCCTAATCACGTCTCACGCCCCCATTTCGCACATTTAATTTGACGTCTCGCGTCCCCATTTCATTTCTCATTTTTATTTGATTAGAATAATAACATGGTTTTAATTTTGACTTGAGTGCTGCAATTCCATATCGGTGGAACAATAAATAAATAAATAAAAACGATGTAGTTTTTTATAATTTTTTTTATCAGGCAAATACAACTCACTCACACATATACGAACCGAGATGATTCGAACTCTCGATCTCTTATTTAAAAGGAAAACGTCTTACCAATTAAACTGCACTGCATTACTTTTTTTAATAAAATTTTAATCTCATGTTCAAAACCCCAAGGTGATAAAAGTTGTACGGAGTATTTTTGATAAAAGATGAATAGTTTGAGATTTTTTTGTAGTTAATCCATTTTTTTAACGATTAATCCTGAATTTTAGTTTAAATTCAAACTCTTTATCAACTGAATGGTGCTAATGTATATATTATGATTCAAACTATGATGTGATGATTTGAGTGTTTATAAAACTATTGAAAATTAGTAAATAAGTATATTATAATGGATATAAAGAATATAATTTTGAGAGCGCATTCGGGAATGGGAAGAAATAAGGAGCATGATAATATAATATGGTTTCTGTTCTTTTTGAAGAGTAAACCAAATATATTTTCCTGCTTTGCAAATGATATTCGAATTTAACGTAAAACCGGAGGATAAACTAATTATTTTGTACTCCCTATGTTATTTTAAAAGTTGTTACCTAATTTTTGAGTGTTTAATGTTTTTAATGAATTTGGTAATTGGGAAGAGTAGTGAATTAGGATTATAATTAAAATTTTACTTTATTAAAAATCTAAAAACTGAAAATTTATTTTAGTATTGAAATTTTATTTTACTTTATTAGTACTGAAATTTAGGAGTGTTTAGTATTGAAATTAGACGTAATCTTTTCTTCTCCCTCGGCTCACTTTTATCTGCTTTCCTTTCTGCTTTCCTCATCCTAAAACCGTTCCCTCCCACTGCACTTTCCTTTCTTTCTCTACGTCCCCACTATAGTCTCTTCGATTATTAAAACAAAACAAAAAAAAATCCACTGCACTTTCCTTCTTCTTTCCCTCCCACTTCGACATCCTTAAGGGACACATGCGGTCCCACCCCTTCTGACCCCCTTCTTTTCTCGTAGTCACGCGTGCAGCCGCGATCTCCATCACGCGCCGCGGCCAAGGAATGGTTATTTGATACGAGTCTAATTTATTTAATTTAAGTCAATTATTTGTTGGGCTAAGCCTATATTTTTATTAATTGAGTCGAGCCCAATATAAGTTCCTTTTCGGGTTTTCTTTGTTGATTCTTTCCCGTATCGCAAAAGAGAGTCGAATCAACCCTAGCGTACTAGTATAAATAGGATCTTTGTTACAATCATTCATTATCAAGAAAATAAACCCTAATTTCTCTATTACGTCTTTTTATTTAATTTCTGCATCTTCGACGTGAGTTTGACGAGCACCGCTCGCGACCGTCTTTATCTTCATATTTTCCGGCGAATAACTCGTTTGTCGGAGACGATAAGGGTAAAACCTTTATCAATTGGTGCTTTCATTGAGAGAACCATGATTTCCACATCGCCATCACCGCCGTCTGCAACGGCGCAAATCTCCATGAATTTGCTCTTCTCCATGCTGCGCTGCTTAGAGGCCCGCCTCGATGCGTCGAAACAACGTTGGTCCATACAGCATGCACCACCGCGGCCAGGGCCCGATCCGCCCTACGGGATGCCGCACTCTTGGCAACCTTCGACGTGGTTTCCCGACTCGCTAGCTACACCAGCCGTGACTGTCTCGGTACCTCCTTTCCCATCCACTGCGGCGCTGCCCTTTCCTGCATCGGCTGCGAGCGACTCGTTTCTCCAACCACCAGGGTTTCCCGCTAGCAGTTCGGCCACCCGTCCCATGACGTCTTAGGACCTTCCGCCTCCGCGGTTCTTGCCGGACCCACACAACGTTCGGTCGTCCTGGGACCCCCTACCACCGCGAACCCACGGCCATGATGCAACCGGCCAGCGTTCCACGTGGGATGTCGCGGGTGCTCGTTTCAATGGTCCATCCCAGTCCCCGCCAGATCCACCACCGCCACCAGCGCCGGAACCACCCTACGGCATGCTGCCTTTGTGGCGCTTACCGACGTGGGTTCTAAGTGGAGTTCCTACCGCTGTTCCTACTGTCTCGATCATTCCAATGCCTCCAACCTCGGTTACGCCGCAATCAACCCCCATTCAGCAAGGCTACGAGCAGCCGTTCTCGGCGTTGCAACCGGATGCAAATGTGGACCTGCATCTGGCGATGGAAGAACTTGAGGCGAGGAGTGATGCAGTTTCTGAGAATGAAGAAGGTGTTGCCTTCATAGCTGCAGTTGACGTTGAAAAGACTCCGGAGGTAGCGCTTGTACAAGCTGTAGTGGGCAGAGCATGGGATTTCGACGAACTCGTCGGAAACCCGAAGGGAATCGTCATTGTTAAGCTCGACCCAAGCTTGAAGATGACCGAGCCAACAAAGGAGAAGGAGCATTACGAGGGCATGGCATTCAACTGTGACGAAGCTCCATGGGTTGTGGATATTAAGAATGGCATAAAAGGAGTGGTTCTACAAGCCACGGACTGGCCCTTGGTGGGAGCAATTGGGCTCGGAGCCGATCTTGTGAGGCTCGATGGGAAGGCTATGTGCTCTCCTGGATTCTATCATCGCATTCACTCGCCGTATATTCGTATCAACATTATTGGGAGTGTTGGGTGTGTGTTTGATCCTGGAGCGGATACCTCACCACGGTTTTCACTGTGTTTCACTTCGCGACGGTGTGAGTTGTTCGTTGCAACGTGGTACCCACCTTGAGGACAAGCTGGATTTCAACCGTGGGGGAGTTGATACGAGTCTAATTTATTTAATTTAAGTCAATTATTTGTTGGGCTAAGCCTGTATTTTTATTAATTGAGTCGAGCCCAATATAAGTTCCTTTTCGGGTTTTCTTTGTTGATTCTTTCCCGTATCGCAAAATAGAGTCGAATCAACCCTAGCGTACTAGTATAAATAGGATCTTTGTTACAATCATTCATTATCAAGAAAATAAACCCTAATTTCTCTATTACGTCTTTTTATTTAATTTTTGCATCTTCGACGTGAGTTCGACGAGCACCGCTCGCGACCGTCTTTATCTTCATATTTTCCGGCGAATAGCTCGTTCATCGGAGACGATAAGGGTAAAACCTTTATCATTACTCTTTGAGTTTTAGATAAAAATATCGGAATTTAAGAATGTGTGTGCATAATAGTACTTGCCCAATGCACATACCATTCCACGCGCTGCGCGTCCGGTAACACGCAATTACGCTACCAACTAGCCAAATAGGCTATAAACGAGGTAACTCCAAACTTTTACTAATACTCCCTCCGGTCTTTTCAAGTTGATACATTTTTTTTCAGCATTTGTGGCAAGCATTTTCGAGCTTCTCGATGATGAGTTTTAAAATATCTTCTTAAAGATTTTTTTCTTTTACGGGATACTACAACACTTCTAGTATCCCGTAAAAGAAAAAAATCTTTAAAAATATATTTTAAAACTCATTATCGAGACGCTCGAAAACGCTTGCCACAAATGCTGAAAAAAATGTATCAACTTAAAAAGACCGGAGGGAGTATTTGCTACGTCCCACTAACTTTTACTAATATTTGCTACGTCCCACTATAGTCTCATTTTTTGTCCCACTATAGTCTCATTTTTTTATATGTCAAAAAATATTTGGTTACAACCAACTCTTTCTCTTTAAAATTGATTAATGTCATGTATCTCCTCCCCTTTAATTATTGTGCTCATTTAAATGAGACTAATAGCATATGACAGAGATAGTACTAATACTAATATCCCCCTCCCCCAAAATAAATAAATAAATAAAAAACAAAAATCCTCTTAATACCAATATTGTCAATACAGGCTTGTGCCACTCTGAACCCAATTCTATGTTTCAACCATATTTCAAATTGTGACTTTTAGTTTTATAGTATATTTTTTAAATAAATTTATTTTATAATAATTTATTTTAATTTTATGATTATTTTCAAGAGTTTATCTATCCAATTAGGGTTTATAATTATTTTATAACATTTAATTTCACTTTTATTAGTTATATTGGCATTGAAAAATTCAAAATTAGAGTATATAATTTTTAAAAATTTCAATTCTTAGTTATAAATGTCTATTTTGATTTTGTATGTAATACGATAGTATTTTTATTTTTTATAAAATACAATATAAAATTAATAGAAATTAAATTTTGGGACACGGTTGAGACACTAAGTTTGGCCTAGTGGTAGGAGGTTCAAGTCCTCCGTGATGCGATCTTAAAATTTATCTGATAAAATAAAAAAAAAAAAAAAAAAAATACAGAAAATTTATGCCCCATGAAATTGATATTTTCACTTCAAAAGCTTATGTTCTCTCTATGTCCCACCTAACTCACAAACTCATTTTCTATTCTCTATCTTTGTGTTTTTTTAACTTGTGATTGTTTTCTTTTTCTGGATTTCTACGGTATGGGTGATTTGGAAGTGGAGAAATGCAATAAAATTCGATAGAAACGACTGGAACCTCCATCGTATTACAGAAGAAATTAAATGCCGCTTCTGGAGTTGGTGTGTGGTTCGAGGTAAGGCGGAAAACAAATGTAGTTTTATTGTGTGGAATAATTGCAGGCTCTGTGACTTGTGGGCGAGAACCTGATCGTCGTTTTATGGTTTCGGGGAGAGGAGACCGATTCTCTGATTAGAATTTGAAGCTTATACATGTTCTTGGTTTTAGCAGTAGCACGTTTCTTGCCGTTCCAGTCTTTGGTGTTTTTTGAGGTTTTTTTGGCTCTGTTGTGTACTGTTACTGCACTTCTTGTGCATCTGAATTAATAAATTCACTTTCTCGATCAAAAAAAAAAAGTTTTCAAATTTTTTTTAGTTTATAGGAGTAGTTGCTAATTGGTACTTCTTCTTTCTCATTTCATTAGTTCCATTTGATTATTTTATAATTCAAATATATTTGATATGTGAGACTAACGAATTAGAACATATTTAGTCTTAATTATTCCGTAATTATTTCTTATATCCATTTAATTTTCAGTTAATCATTTTTATAATTAGACATTATATTCTATAAATTTTTAATTTTTGTAATAGTAATCGTTTTTATAAGTACTGATTACTCCATTTTTGTTAATTTTGTGTATTTTATAATTATATTATAGCTTTCTTACAATATTGTTAATATAAAATTTAAAGTTTAAAACAAACTTGATTCCTGCATTCATTGAGATATATAATTTCTTATGAAATCATAATAATGAGAAATGTGATTTTTTTTATAAATTCGTTTTCATTTAATTAAATAGTACAGTATAATTTTTCTAAATGGATGATCTGTCAAATAATGGAATAATTAAAATGTAGTGGCGGTATAATGAAGTGTTCTAATTTCTTCGCATGAGCACAAATACTAAATTGTTTTATAAATATTGACTATATAAGAAAATGGGAGATTAGAAATTTTAGGATTGTTAATTACCTGCCACGGTGACATGGGAGGATGTCAAATAGGGGTTGTAGGTTCCAGACAGTGACGGCCTCCGAACAAAAGTCATGGAGAGAGAAACTATATTTTCTGGAAATCCCCCCCCCCCCTCTCTGGGTCGACAAAAACCAAATCCAAGTAGTATATTTTTATTTACTACTACTTCAAAAAGTATTCTAAGGCTCTCAAATTTATTTTACTAATCCTCCCTCCATTTCATATAAAATAACACACTTCTTTCTGACTTTTCTGGCACGTTTTTCCACGCTTTTCGATGATGAGTTTTAAAATGTATTTTTGAAGAATTATTTCTTTTACGGGATACTACGACAGTCATAGTATCCCGTAAAAAAATTCTTCAAAAATTCATTTTAAAACCCATCATCAAGAAGCGTGGAAAAGCGTGTCAGAAAAACCAAAAAGAAGTGTGTCATTTTATATGAACTGGAGGGAGTAGTATATTCTAGAAATTTGAGAGAGAAGTGTAATATATACATACATATATATATATATATATATATATATATATATATATTAATTTCTATGATTTAACATCTATTAATATATCATAAATATTGAATAATTAAGAAACGCATCTTACAAAATATAAAATAAATACATATCTCATTAAGGTTAAATGGGTAATTTAATATGGAAAATGGCTATTTTTTTAATCTTTTTTATCAAGGTGACTAGTTTTTATCTTTACCTATTTGAAAGTGAATATTTTTCCTTATTTTCCCATTTTGTTGCTATAAATAAAATTTGCGAAATAAAATAATAAGTTTAAAATATTATAAACAATATATACAATACGATAAATTAAAAAAAAAATCAAATTTTAATGTAATGAGTAATCAAGTTATTGGTTGATTGAATTGAATACATATTAATTGAATATTTTTCAGATAGCGAAAATAGGATATGGAGTTATTTAACCAATAAAAACTTTTATGTTCAACATTTCATAGTATGCAACAACTCTTTATAAAAACAGTCACCTTTCATAAAAACTCTTTATATGCAACAACTCTTTCATAGTATTCAAACCCAAACTTTTATGTCCAACATTTATGTCCAACTTTTATGTCCAACATTTCATAAAAACTTTGTCGACAATCAAACCCAAACTTTTCCTTCCCTCTCTCTCCTAACGGTTGACAACAACTCTTTATAAAACCCAAACTTTTCCTCAAATCATGTAAAACCCAAACTTCCCTTCCCTCTCTCGCCACTGTGGCAACTCTTCACACCAAACCTTTTCCTTCCCTCTCATTTCCCCACTCCTTCACGCGCCACCGCTCACTCCGGCACGCACCGTTGCGGCGACTCCAAACAACCACGCAGGTGTACCGGAGGCCCGCCTCGCACGCACGCAGGGCCACGGAAACCCAGACCATTTCCCATCACGCGCGCGCTCTCCTTTATCAAAGTTCAAAATTTTGAGGGCGCCCAGTTATGGCAGCCAAGCAAGAGCTCCTCACGGCGTTTCTGGATCTGCGCAAGAGCCCTACCAATTATGAGAAAATGTTGGAGTTTGTTCACCACCACTATGAGAACAGGCTCAAGACGTTGCTGGAAGTCGAAGAGCTCCGCCACCACGGCGAGGCAAGAATCCCTCCGTCGATCTTCCACGATCTGTCGTGGCTTTACGACCAGCAAGTGTCGTTGCGGAAGACGCTTCAGTCTCTCGATAGCATCTCCGACGAGGACCTCGATCGCGTCGATACCTGGAGAAAGGTTTCCGCCATCCTCCTCACTGCCGCGGCCGCGGTCGCAGCGGCGGTGGCCGCCGCCAACACCAAGAGGAATCCGGCAGGGGCGGCGGCGGCGGCGGTCTCTATCCTGCTGGTCGCGCTGGGGAAGTGGATCCTCTCGATTCTGAGGAAGCGCGAGAGCGCGGCGATGAAACGCAAGGAGATCGTCGGCGTTATGATTTTTGGCGCCAAAATCGGGATCGAATACCTGGGCGACATTCATGCTTTGGCTGTCCTCTTGAATTCGGAGAATGAATCGAAGCCGGAAACCGTTGATTGTGAGAGGAAAAAGTTGGCGGTGGTGAAGATGAGGTTCGAAGAACTGCGGGGGAAAATTGACGACTACAACCGGGGTTTGAATTGGGCAAGAGACCAAGTGCTTCGCAGTGTTATCACGCGCTTGGATTCACGCTAGCTATGGAGAGCATTTACCCATAACATTGTTACTATTACCACGGTTAATCTAGTTCCATGTCCCTCGCTTCTTTTTACTTAATGCGTTTTTTGAATATATGTAAATATAAAATAATATCAACTTGTCGAAAAAAAATGAGACAGAAGGAATAGTTATTTTTAATATATATATGAGGTATAAAATATTCCGTAATAAAATAGGATTGCCAAGTTGGGCCAGGGACTAATAGTTAATAAATCTCAATATATTGCACAGCAAATTTTAGTCTTAATTTGTCCTTCTACAGTTAGGAGTACTATATTTGAGGCGATTGCATTCAATTCAACATTATTTAATACCGTTTGTATTTGAAATTTACGATTTGAATTATCATTTTGTTTATAGTTTTAGTCTTTTCAGGATATTCATTGTAGAATTGAATCGAGGACCTGATTAAAAAAAAAAAAAAAAAAGAATTGAATCGAGGGCGATAGTTAAGTTGATATGGAAAAGGATAAATATAAATGAATTGTTGATTGTAGAATGATTGAAATAATAGTATTAACTTCCTGGAAAGATTCAACCCGTTTAACTCATTAAATTTGCGAGCATCAAATTCGTACTAGCTCCATAGTAGACTCATTTTGTATGTGTGATCGTGTTCTCATTATATGATTTTTTTTTTTCCCGAAACTTAATGGTGTTAATCTATGACTTGTTGGTGGGGTTCTCATTAGCGTCCAAAAGGCATGTTGATAGTGACTAATCAAATGGTGTTCAGTTATCAACGAGAATTCTCAAATTTAGTGTGCAACCATAATATAATACATCAATTAAAATTAAGAGCAAATGGGCTAAAATCAATCTATAATATTATTTTGTTGCGGATTCGAAACACCACGTTCATCCACATATTTACTTGACGTCTTCTATATCATCTATTCTTATTTAATTTTCTAAAATATGGATACATTCACTTATAAATAAGTATAAGTATGCGAAAAATATTTTCTTTATTGATCTAACTTTTTTTTCACTACAAAAAAACAGCTCAAATTCCGACGGATTATCCGACGGACAAATAATCCGTCGTCCCCTCCCGACAGATTTACGACGGACTCCCGACATTATTTTGCTCCGGCGATTGACGACGGCCGAGCCGACGGATTAGACGACGGATTATCCCGGGAAAAATTCGCGCCAAATTTTTCCGACACTTTGCCGACGTAAGGACGACGGATGCTACACGACGGATATATATCCGTCGTCTCTGTTATTATTTTCTATTTTTAATTATTTTTTTAATTGGCCGACGGATGTTGGACGTCGTGATTCCGTCGGGGAATTTAAATTTCGAGCTGAACTTTCTTTTCTTCTCCAATCCTCATTCTAGCCCTAACAAATCTATTTCCCCCAAATTCACGACCGCTAACGCCACTGCAGCCTTCCCTTTGGTATTTTGAGGTACTCTCTCTCTCTCTCGCTCTCTCTCTCTCTCTCTCTCTCTCGCTCGCTCTCTCTCTCTCTCTATTACTTCCAACTAATACACGCACGGTTCCAATTCACCGTAGGTTCTCCGCCATCATCATCGCCGCTCCCTGCCGGAGGTGTACATTGCACTCTCAAGGTGACCCATTCTATTAGATTAGATGTGTACCATATATTTTCTTCCATCATCGTTTCTGTGCCCTAATCCCCAAATTGACCCATTATGTTAAATGTCAGTATCATTCGCCGGAAAATTTTCCTCGCCGAACAAGCATTCTCGCCGGGAAAGTGAGGAACACCTAGCATCTGTTTCAGGTATGCCAAAGGTTTATCTTCTTCAAGTGTTAGCATCTCTCTGTTTGTTTCTTCATTTCCAACAAATCCCCAAATCGATCCATTCTCAGTTGCCTTCGACGGAGAAGTTGCCTCGACAGAGAAGCTGCCTCGACGGAGAAGTGAGGAGCATCTGTCTTTCAGGTATTCCAAAGTCTCATCTTCTATAAGTAATGTTTTTGAGCTTTCACACCAAAGCCATAGGGAGATTCGTTGGTATGAAACTTTAATTAAGCTTTAATTAAGGCTAAGCAAAGTATTGCAGTACTATGTATGCTCTTTCTTTTTCTTTCACGTACATATTTAATGTAATTGCTTTCTTGGTTTATGAAACTGAGGTTCTATGTGCATATAGAATCTGTGGCAGCTGAACTAGGGTGCTTTTAAGGATAAATTCTATAGTTTGATTAGCCTTTTTTTTTGAAGAAAAATTAGATTAGTTAAATTAAAATAGATTAAACTTCATGTTCTCATGTTAATTGGTTATGTTGCTATATATAAAAGTAATTTTTTTGTAGGTCTCAATTTAAAAAGTAAATTAAAAAAATAATATAGCTCATCACTTCTTCATGAAAAACAGATCCAGTTTTACGAAAATGGTAGTTGGTCGTGAGTGGATGTATAGGCGTCGTTCAGGTGGTAGTTTGAACCCCGAATTCATAGCTGGAGTTGAAAATTTCATTTCATTTGCTACTAGTCAGACAAGTTTCATGGATGGTAACAACATTAGGTGTCCATGTGTGGCATGTGATAACACTCGTTATGAAGAAGTACAAGTTGTGCGGTATCACCTTGTAAAATATGGGTTCATTCAAAATTATAAAGTTTAGCGGTTTCATGGTGAAAACACATTACCTATAGACGACCATTATGATGAGTTAGGTACTGACGAGAGGAGGACCACGTATCACGAGATGGTAATGGACCATGCTCGAGCCCAATTTTATGAAGAAGAGGCTCCAAATACAAATGCACAGGGATTGTATGATATGTTGAAAGCTGCAGACAGTGAGTTGTGGCCAGGGTGCAAGAAACATACGCAGTTATCCTTAGTATCTCGACTGATGACATTAAAAGCAGAGAACAACATGTCGGTTTCATGTTTTGATCAGGTTTTGGAGCTCATGAAAGAGATTGTGCCGGAAGAGAACTTAGTGCCTAAGAACTTTTACGAAACAAAGAGATTGTTACGTGACTTGGGATTACCTGTAGAGAAGATAGATTGTTGTCCTAATAATTGCATGATATATTGGAAAGATGACATCAATCTAATACGTTGCAAGTTTTGCAACAAATCTCATTTCAAGGATACTGATGAAGAATCTGAGAGCAGCCATCGTAGAAGAAAAGCAGCGAAGAAGATGTATTACTTTCCTTTAACTCCTCGACTTCAAAGGTTGTATGCATCTAATGTTTCAGCAGAAAATATGCGTTGGCATGCATCAACACCAAATGATGGAAATATGCATCATCCTGCAAGCTCTCCTGCATGGAAGCACTTGGACGATTGTTTTCCCGACTTTGCTTCAGAACACCGAAATGTAAGGTTGGGGTTGTCTACTGACGGGTTCCAACCCTTTGGACAATCAGGCCAACAATATTCTTCATGGCCGGTCATTCTTACACCATATAATCTTCCACCATGGATGTGCATGAAGGAACAATTTATGTTTCTAACTGTTCTAGTTCCCGGGCCACACAATCCCAAGGAAAAGCTCGATGTGTTTTTGCAGCCACTGATATCTGAGTTGATAGATTTGTGGGAAGTGGGTGTGAATACATATGATGTATCTTTGAAGCAAAATTTTCAGATGCGAGCAGTTCTATTGTGGACAATTAGTGATTTCCCGGCATATTCAATGTTATCTGGGTGGAGCACCGCTGGAAAATTGGCTTGTCCCCATTGCATGGAGCAAACAGATGCTTTCACTCTACAAAAGAGTGGTAAGCAATCGTGGTTTGACAACCACCGAAAATTCCTACCGACTGAGCACGGATACAGAAGAAATAAAAAAGACTTCATCAAGAATAAGCAAGTGCTTACAACAGGTCCACCAAAAAAGAAATCTGGAGAAGAGTTACTTGCAGAGATAGAGCACTTAGGACTTGTGAAAGTCACTGAGGATGATAGTGATGATATCAATAGAGGAATCGTTCGGCGTTATCATACTGGGTGGAAGAAACGAAGTATCTTTTGGGATTTGCCATATTAGAAACACTTGTTGATTCGTCATAACTTGGATGTTATGCACATTGAAAAGAATATGTTTGATAATATATTCAACACTGTCCTTAATGTTCCAGACAAAATAAAAGATACGAGCAAATCTAGAGAAGAATTGAACATGTACTGTAATAGACCTCATTTGAAGCGTAACGAGGCATCTGGGAAGTATCCCAAAGCATGTTACACACTTGGTAGCAATGAGAAGAAAATGTTGTGTGAGTGGATCAAAACTTTAAAATTTCCAGATGGATATGTTTCAAATTTGGGTCGTTGCGTAGACATGAGGAAGCTAAAGATGTTTGGAATGAAAAGTCACAACTGTCATGTCTTCATGCAGCTCGTCCTACCTATTGCATTTCGAGAACTTCTGCCTCAAGGAGTATGGAATGCAATCACTGAGTTATCATTATTCTTCAAGGAGCTAACATCTAGAAGCATCACACTTGAAGATGTGTGCAAACTCAATGATAGTATTCCAATCACTTTGTGCAAGCTGGAACGCATCTTTCCACCTAGTTTCTTTGATTCAATGGAACACTTACCAGTTCATTTGGCTGATGAAGCACGAACTGCGGGTCCTGTTCAGTTTCGGTGGATGTATCCATTCGAACGTTATATGCGTAAGTTGAAGAGCAAAGTAAACAATAAAGCTCATATTGAAGCATCAATTTGCAATGCTTATCTAGTTGAAGAAGCATCCACTTTTTGCTCCTATTACTTTGAAGAGCATGTTAACACTAGACACCGGAGGTTGCCTCGTAACTTATTCTATGAAGAACAAGATCATAGGCACGACCAACATCCCGATAGACTTGCAATATTCAAACAACCTGGGCACACTCTTGGAGCACCATCACATAGATACTTTGATGATAAAGAGTACGAGGCGGCTCGTATATATGTTCTTCTAAACTGTGTTGAAGTCACAGAGTCGTATCTTAAGTAAGTTCTTGCATAGTAAGTCTTTTTACTTAATTATTTATTAATTGGAAACTTTCTAACGCCTAATTTTCTCTATTAAGCGTCTTCGTGGACCAATTGCGAGCAAGTGATCCATTGATTTCAGATTCCAAGATTGATCAAAGAACGGATAAGGAGTTTGCATCTTGGTTCGAAGCATATGTAGATCATTCCCCTCCGGGACTTGTGAACAATTTCATTAAGGCTCTCGCTAAAGGGCCACTTAGATCAATAAGAACATATCATGGGTACTATGTGAATGGGTACAAGTTTCACACGATGAGACATGGAACATCCAAATCCACTATGAATAGTGGGGTCTGCATCAAGGGAGAAGCATATGGCTCAGACGTCCATAGCCTCGATTATTATGGACGGTTGTTGGAAGTATGTGAGGTGGAGTATCAGGGTATACCTAAGAAAACAACGATGTTGTTTAAGTGTGAGTGGTTCGACCCGTCAAGTGCAGGGACATTAATGCATCCTCAATTCAAATTCATTTCTATAAATCACACACGTAGGTATAAAAAGTTTGATCCCTTTGTCTTAGCTAATCAAGTCACTCAAGTGTTTTACTGCACTTATCCTAGTTTGAATCGGTCCAAGAAAGATTGGGTAGAAGTTTGTAAGATTAAAGCTAGGTCTACAGTAGAAGTTCCTGATGAAGGTTCTACATCAACATTAGACCAACCATTTCAAGAGGAGAGTCTTGCACACACCAGCCGTGTAGATGATTATGTGGATGTTGACATGATACCAAATGATCAACACGATGATCTTATCGACCTTGATGATGGAAATGATGATAATGAAGAAGAAACTATATCATCTTCTGATGAAGAAACTGATAATGATGATCTTGATGATTTGATGATTAGAGTATGGTTTGTGTTATATGTTTATTTCATCATTTGCTACACACACATATATATATACATCATAGTTAACTTATTCTTATGCTTTTAAATTTTCAGATGGCACCTATGCTTCGAGCACCAGCAGCTGGTCGAGGGGGTGGACGCGGAGCTGGCCGAGGAGTTGTACGAGGAGATGGACGTGGACTTGGACGCGGAGCTGGACTTGGACGCAGAGCTGGAGTTGGACGTGTAGCTGGTCGTGGAGATGGAGCAGGAGATGGACCTGGACGTGGAGCTGGTCGTGGAGATGGACCTGGAGATGGACTTGGCCATGGAGCTGGACGTGGTCGGGTTCCGGTGGTTACTGCAACATCATCTGATGCAGGCAGACGTGATCACCCTTCATCCTCTGGTAGCAATATTGGTGCATCTGTATCTAGGATTTCACTAGGTGGTGATCACACTAGTGATGAGGCGGTTGATGAGGAGACTACACGGGCACCGCGTGCACGTGGACTTATTCACCTGACTATCCATTCGGATGGGTAAGTAAGATTTAAACTAATTTATATTAAATGAAATTGTTTAACATTCTTATAAATTATAATCTGTGATAATACAATGTAGGTATATTGAACCATATGATGAGATCCCAAAGATATGCACAAGGGCATTCAAGAGAGTTGATAACCCGGGGGGCTTCACTTGGACTTTGACACCGGAACCAATAAGGGTAGCATATTGGGAAGAGTTCAAGGTAAATATTTTGAGTAAAAATTAAATATTGCACTACTTTATTTTTATTCACTAATATGGTTTTTTTTTTATATATATATGTATAGAAGCAATGCACATGGGCTGAGGAAGATGATGATTTTATCTATAACCATTGGTGGTCAAGGGCTCGACGACGTTATAGAGATTTCGTTCATTACATGAAGAAACCAACTATTGATGCAGAGGACCCTCGTTCAAAGAAGCCACCTTACATTACTGCTGCGATCTGGGAACAATGGCTCGCTTATTGGGACCGAGATGATGTCAAAGCAAAGTCTAAGACTGCAAAAAAATGCAGGATGTCTGAGCCAGAGGGTGAAGGAACAGGTCAAGTGTTTCATCGACTTGGCTCAAAGTCTATCATGCAGTATGCTCACGAATTGGTTCGTACTTATAATCCTTTTTTATAATTAATTTTGTTATAATTTATATTATCAACGTCTATATGTAATAGTAAATACTAATAAATACACATATGTATGTTTACCAAAGGCTGTAGAGAGAGGAGTCTTAGTGAAGGATTGCATGTATGATGCCTACAGCAGAAGTCATATAAAGGCGGATGGAACTTTCACGGATCCAAAAGCAGCAAAAATTCATGTAAGATCACTTTAGCTAAACTACTACATAGTTATGAGGCCATTTCAATGCTTGTACAGTGGTGGCATCCCTCTAATTTGGTCCCGTTAGAGATATACTATTAGGTTAGATTTTATTATCTATTTTATTTAATTTAGTTAGGAAATGAATTGCTTTATAGGTCAGTATTATTCCCTTGAAGAAAGATTTATTAGAATATTCAGCAAAAAATATTATTATATTATAAAATATAAAAATAAACTCAATAAAAGAATTAAATATAAGTAACTACAATGAGAGGGGCCATGGTCATTCTCACGTAAGAAAATATTATGAATTTTTGGTAAGAAAGGTAAAAGTAATAATTATAATCAAAATGGCGTAAACACGATGCTTCATTTCTCGAAGCACACGTGTGAGATGATTGTTGGAGCAGTTCTTTCTTGGGCATTGTGCAGGTACACACACATGGACATGTATTTCAAATTTAGTGGAATTATTTGATTTGGATTTCTTGTTTGGATCAATTGTTGTTAAGAGGTGTATTGAAGAAGGTACAGATTGTGGAATTCCATGTTTATTTTAGGGAAATCTAAGTCAAATGATGTGTAGTGAGACGTAGAGATAGTGTGATTCTGTGTTACTCTGATTATATTGCTATTGATGCTTCTT
Source organism: Mentha longifolia (assembly GCA_001642375.2). Classification (NCBI taxonomy): domain Eukaryota; kingdom Viridiplantae; phylum Streptophyta; class Magnoliopsida; order Lamiales; family Lamiaceae; genus Mentha; species Mentha longifolia. The sequence goes on along the minus strand of CM038120.1, from coordinate 26,023,139 downwards.
TCATGATAATGCTATATTGTGCCAAAGAAATATTTGTACTCTTTTGCAAATTGTTAGGAATGTAATGCTTACTTGTAGTTACTTATGTGGAAAATTAAGCACATTGCTAATCATATAGAAGCACGTGAATATAGCTCAAGTATCAATTATCGTATCACATCTTTACAAACTTTATAAAGTGAGTTGTTGCTGTTGTGGTTGGGTGCGTTTTTTGACAGGTTCTATAGATTGAACATGGTTTAGACAATAACTATAACTCCTTAACTTAGACTGGGTTTGGTTCTTGTTATAATCAATATCTTTAACAATTAATAATGTTTGTTTTCTCACATCCCACATGATTACAGGGTCAGATCGAGGAATATATTGAGAAGGAGCGCCTTGAGGGTCGTGAGGTCACCCACAATGAGGCTTACCTGCATGTTGTAAAGCTCGATGAGAAGAAAAGAATGTTTGGATCGGGTGAACTCGCCAAGAGCATCGCAAGTGAACTCTCTACTGGCACGTCGCATTTCCACTCTCAAGCAGCTTGTGACGATCGTTTATCAGAGATGCAGCAGCAACTACAGGAGGAGCGTGAGGCGCGTGAGAAGCTTGCTGAGCAGACACAACAACTACAAGAAGCACTACAGGCTCAACAACGTCTATTTGAGCAGTTCGTGAGTCAGTCCAGAGGTGATGCAGACCATCCACCCCCCTTTTGATATCCAATCAGTTTGAATTCGTTATATCTAGTACTGAACTTATGAGTATTTACCCATATTTAGACTTTTGATTTGAACTTTGTGGATTACTAAGACAAAATCTATGTAATTTTGACTTTTATTTATTTAAATTATGGGTTATTATGAATATTATTGGATATTATTGATTGTTTGATACTATTATTTTTATTCATTTATCGGTTGGATTGAAATAGGGAGGAGAAACAGCAAAAAAACAGAAGCAAGCTTGCTGTTTGTGCACAAGTCCCGACGGATTCCTGACGGAAATTTTTATTATTTAAATATTAGAGGGCCGACGGATTCCCGACGGATACTAAGCCCCGACGGATTCCCGATGAAAATTATTATTATTTAAATAAAACAGAGCCGACGGATCAACGACGGACATATAACGACGTACATGATCCGTCGGGAATCCGTCGTGTTATTCCGTCATAATTGTCGCCGGAATCGGCCACCGGCCGGCGACACGGACGATGTCTATTCCGTCGGAAGTCCGTCGTTAGTCGTGCACGACGGACATAAAATCCGTCGTTACCGTTCTGCCGACGCCCTTTTTTAAGACGGAAAGAATCCGTCGGGAATCTGTCGGAATTGTACTTTTCCGACGGATTTTTGCCCTATTACGACGGATTTTTCCGTCGTGATTTCAAGGAATTTTTGTAAGTACAATTACTCGATACATACTAAATAATATTAAACTAATTTTCTAATACAATTAATTCAATTTTGTAATACCTTTTTCTAATAAATTATTATAATACTATATATATATATATATATATTATTTTTATACTTATAAAATATAGTACTACAAATCGATACCCATCGACGGAATACAAACTAGTCATCATAAATAAAAATGTGTATATATATACCTAAACTAACGTTATTGAAGCTTAAGTGAATCGGAAAATTTTAATTTAGAAAATGAATTAATCCTCTTGTTTTTTTGTTGTTTTTTTTTTGTAATAGATATATATTTATTAGCATGCTCGCCAAATCTATATCCACTGTCATGCGTTGATGTTGTCTAGCTTGCTTCATTCATAGGAGATTGCATGGATTGTATCCAATTTGCTAACCTAAAATACTACTCCCTTTGTTTCGCTCTAGATGATCCATTTCTATTATTTTTCACTCACATGTATATTCAAACGGGTCATTTAGAATGGGATGGAAGGAGTAATTCATATGAATTAGTAGTAAATAAAATGCGTATGATTTTTTTTTAAGAAAATTTTCGCGTGACTGTAATATATTTTCAATGCTATACAAGGTATATATTCACGGCTAATAATAGACTCATATGCATATGCATATGCATAGCCAAAATTATGGCTAGTTCATCACTACAAAAAAAACTGTGTCTAGTGACAACAGTGTTGTCACTGTACATCCTGTCACTATGCTGTATAGTGACAGTTTTTGTTAAAACTGTCACTATACAGCATAGTGACAGGATGTACAGTGACAACAGTTGACAACACTGTTGTCACAAAATATAGTTTTTCTTGTAGTGACGTTCCAAGAGCCGTCTATTCGATATTGGAGTACAGGGGCGGTCCTGTACTCCGTCAGGCCCTAGGCGAAAGCAGAAAAATAGGCCCTTTAATAACGAAAAAATAATACAAAAAAACATAAGAAGATATAACAATAATTTGTTGTAATAGGGAAAGAACATCTTACCTTATCTCAACATAACACGCCTTGCAGTTTTAGATGCAAAAGTATTTATCAAATCTGTGTAATCTAACTCATCAACCATTTTTTTTTCAATTGATAACATAGCTAACCCATTCAACCTATCTTGCAGCATAGTTGATCGTAGATAGGTCTTAATCAACTTTAGCTTTGAGAAAGATCGTTTAGTTGATGCAACTGTAACCGGTATGGTTAACAAAATCTTGTAGGAAATATAAGTATTTGAGAAGCAATTTACCCTCTTCAATGACTTCATCTTCTTGAGTAGGTTGCGAATCAAGATCTTCAATGACTTCCTCTTCTTGAGTTGGTTGCGAATCAATATTTTCAGTCACTCTCTCTTGTTCATCCTCTTCGATTCGTTGATCCATAGTTTCATCTTCACCTGATTCAATTTTACGGCCAAACTTAAAATATTTATCAATATTTCCCGCTTGACTAGCAATTAGTTGATTCTCTTTTTGTTTCCTCTTCCTCTTTTGAGCACCAGACTTATGTTTAGGAGGCATTTTTCTATAAGAAAAAAATTAATTTATTTATCAATTCAACTAGCACATACACTTAAAAATTCACAGGGATGTGATGACTAATTAGGGAGCACATAAGAGCTGCATATCTTAAGAGTGGCGTATCTAGTATCTATCATACATAATATTAATATATAGCAACTCAAAGTTGAATTGAATCCTATTGAATTCTAGCGCAAGCTCTGCATTTAATCTTTATACAATAAAATAATACGTAGTATTTTAAACCAAGGGGCACAGAGCCATTGTTCAGACTTCAGAGTATCGCTGATGTTGTGTTTAGCAATAATATAAAATATTAAAATCTATTCAACAAGAGTAATGAGAGCAAGAACTGAATTAGAATCACAAACATATATATATTATTCACAAACAAAACCACACCAATCATGATTATCCTCAAGCACATTAAGCAACTCATCCAGAAAAAAAACAAAATCATCAAGTAGTCAAGTAAAAACTTGAATAAAATTATAAAAACTGAAATCGACCTGGGCGGAGACTGGAATCGGCGAGTGGAGTCGTTGCGGCGACGCCGCTGGAACTGGAGAAATTTTGGATTTGGGGCAACGATAATGGAGAATCGAGAAGCAGGATCCAGATTTTTTTTTAATGCATATCTCTTTTTTTTTTTTTTTGTAGCTTTCTGTAGAAGTTTACTACTATTGCGTGTGGAAATATTGAGTGCTACTAATTTTTTTTTTTTTTTTTTGGGCCCCCAAAAATGTTGGGCCCAAGGCATGGGCCTTGTAGGCCTTGACTCAGGACCGCCTCTGTTGGAGTATATAACTAATTTTTCTTATTCCCATGTGTAAATATTTATTACTATATCAAAGTTATGAGTTGCATATGAAAGAGGGAGTGAATTCGTGTTTCAAATTTTAAATTTTATTAGTTTTGTATTATTTTTTTATAAAAAAAGTATTAATATGATATTACAAATTATATTAGACATTTATAAATTAAAATTAAAATTTTCAAAACTTATATATTCTAGTTTTGACTCTATCGACCCTAATTTATATAACTAATAGAAGCAAAATTAAATGGTATTTTTTTTTATAAATTCTAATTGGATTAATAAATCCTAAAAATAGTTACTATAAAATTAAACTAAATCATAATAAATTAGAATTGTTGAAGACCAATACATAAAATTAATAGAAATTGAAATTCATGACACCAAAATGAGGACAATGATTCCAAGTGAAAATTTAGCACCAAAATGAGTCAAGGATACAATTGTCTTTTAACATTTGGTTTCTATTAGTCAATGACTCAATACAAGTCCAAATCAAAGTGATCCATTTAACATCACTCTTACGATAATAATACGTTTCAAACTTTGGACAATTGGACACAGTGGCGGACCCATGTAGGGACAAGGGGGTGCATGGGCACCCTCCATTTTTTTTTTTTTTTATAACTATAATTTTGATAAAATTTTGAAAAAATTACACTACAGCTCCCTCGGCCTTGTCCCTATAGCTCCCTCGGCCTTGTCCCGGCTCCCCTCAACATTTTCTTCTGGGTCCGCCCCTGATGGACAAATGTTGGACAATTGGATGTTATAATTGAACTTTGGACAAATATTGTTAAATTGTTAAATGCTGAATAAACTTTGGACAAGGAGTTCAATTGTTAAATGCTGAATAAACTTTGGACAAGGAGTTCAATTGTTAAATGCTGAACAAATTTTGGACAAATATTGGACAATTGAACTCCTTGTGTTATAATTCAAAAGTTGGATGCCCCGGAAGAGATCAGACAAAACGTGTTGAATATATATATACCCATTCTGACACACTTTTTTTTGTTTTGGAATGTCCCTTAGACACGATGACATTCTTGAAATGGTAAAAACTAAAATCTCTTAATTGAATTAATTAACTTGTTAGACTAATTTATCAATCTTGAGCTGCTTACAATCACGTGTGTATCCGGTATCTCAATATATTGTAAAATTTAAAATTATAATAATTTGCTTGCTTGTGTTTTATATTTTTACAAATTTATATATCAAATCAAATTTATCGCTACGGCCTTTCATTTAAAATCATAATTAATACGGAGTATGTTTTATTATAGATCTATAATACTCTAATTTTTTTTATTAAAGAAAATTTATATTAAAAGTATTAACACTCCACTTTATTCCAATTATCGTGTTAAAAAAAATATGTCATTAGTACTTCGCACTTACAAAAATACTAATAAAATTGCATCTAGACGTGCTTACATGCATGGTGGAAGTGATTTTTTTAGGAGATGAAAAATGAATCAGAACAATGATAGATGCGGGGAAAAAAAAAAGTACGAATATAAAATTCTACTCCCCGTCTCATTCTAATAGAGCTATTTACCTCCGTCCCCCATATTGATGTAGGGAGATAACATGTATACCCAAACTGAAAAGATTTCCTCAGCAAATTGATATTTTTATTTATTTTTCAACTTTATCCCTACTTTTTTCACTTTATGTTATTTTTTACACTTTCTACGTATTTTTTCCTTAAAACACATTAATATGAGGAACGTTCCAAGCGGATAATAATCACACGGATATGGGGACAAATGAAGTATAATACACTCAATTTAATTAAAATTAGTTTTATAGGGTGGGACACACGGAGTGTCAATAGTAACTAGTAAAAAAAATAAAATAAAATAAAAATAAAAAAATTGACATGAACGGAGAGGGAGGAAGCGAGTGGAAGGTGGTTCAGGGGCGCGGCAGGAGGAACAACGCCGGTCTCCGGAAGAAGGATACCTGTTCAACCTACTTCTTTCGGAACTTTCCTGAGGACTGCTCGGAAGAACGTCTGAGGCGGATGTTTGGTGCAGTCGGGAAGGTTCAGGACCTGTTTATCCCGTCTAAGCGAGATAAATATGGGAAAAGATTCGGTTTTGTAAGGTTTCTAGAGCATGACGAGAGCTGCGAAACCTTGGAAAAACTTAACAAGCTCTGGGTGGACTCGTTTGCGATAAGAGCGTTCATTCCGAGGTTCACCAGGAAGGTGGAGACAAGTGGGGGTAGATCGGAAAAGGCGTTGATGGAGATGAAGAGGGGTGGAAAAGAGAAGGAGGGTGGGAGATGGAATGACCGGAGGGAAGGAATGCTCTCGGGAGTGGAGGATAGGATCATGAAGGGCGAGGCCTCCTTCGCGGAGGTGCTTTCAGACAGTTCGAGTAAGAGGGCGGAAGATAAGAAAGCAGTGAAGAGTGCTAGGGTTCGAGGCAAGTTACCGGAATTCCAAAGCTTGGAAGAAGAGGGAAGCTGGCTGAGGGGAGCTATGACTGGAAGATTAAAGGATGAGTTCTTATGGAAATTCCATGGGGAGGAAATACAAAACGAATGCAGTGGTAAGTTGAAGATCACGGACATGGGAGATCGACTTGTTTTGATTCGTAGCGAGTCGGGCTGTAGCACAGAGGAGGTCATGGGAGGGTTCGGTGAGTGGGCGGATTCTTGGCTGGAGTGGTGGCGCCCGTGGAGGAGTAGTGATGTCAACCAAAGACGCTTGGTTTGGACTCGATGGATTGGAGTCCCCTTGCAGGCATGGTCGAGGCGGTTCTTCTCTTGGGGCTGCTCAAGGATTGGAAGGGTGCTGGAACTGCATGAACTCACTAATCTCTGACAAAAACTGGACGTAGCCTACGTCCGGATCCTAACGGGTCTCAATATGCTCGACGGGATCTTGTCATGCAATATAGACGGTCACTCCTTCAACGTTAGAATTGAGGAGGTGAAATGCATGGAGAAGGAGTTGCACCTTCAACATAGTTGGGCTTCGGAGTCGGAACTTGGATACGGTGCGTCGGAAGCCTTGGATTTTGACAATTTTGACTCCATTAAAGCATGCTTGGGAAAGTTGCCGGTGATGGTGAGGGATGGAGCAAGTTCGGCGATAGGGAGATCTGATGCCTCGGCTTCGCCCACGCATGGTGCGAGTGCGGCGGGAGCTAGTGCCTCGGAACTCGAAAAGGTGGCAGTGCGCAATCATGAAGGGCAAAGACCGTTGGATTTGTTTCTTCCCGAGGGTAGAGGAGACGGACCAGGCCAGGTCCTTCTTTGTGTGGAACGGGCTGGGCCCTCTAATAATGGCCTGCTAATGGGGGAGAACATTGGTAGAAAAGTTAGTGGGCTCATTGTTGAAGGGGCTGGGGGCCAGTTTGACAAGTGGGCCAGTATAAGTGGGCCTCTTGAGGGTGGAGAAATAAATCTTAGCCCAGCTTGTAACCTCTCTAACCCAGTTGACGTTTCTAAAGTTTCTAATGACGAAGAAGATGAATGATCCAAAGGAAAGGGTACTGGGTGGGAAAGGAGCAGAGAATCGGAAAGAAAAAGTAGAGAGGTTGAAAGAATGATTATGTCAGGGGAGGAATCCTCTTCACAAGGAGCTCAATTTGTGCGCCGATCTCGTTCGTGCAACCCCGATTCTGGGTGCAATCGGACTAGGGATTGCAGCGGAAGGGATGACAGATTCTATGTTACGGGTAGGGAAAGGGATTTGGAGATGGGGTTGGAGATTTGGGATTTTGGGAAAAAAATTAGGGTGATTGAGGGCTTGTGAGGGTGAAGACAGGGTAGTAAGGGCGCTGGGTATTTTAGGGGGGAAAGAAGGAAGGCTAGGGGAGATGAATAAGTCTTTTTAATGAAGATTGGTTCTTGGAATGTGAGGGGGCTAGGGAGTGAGGCGAAGAAAGACGAGGTCACCTCATTCTTCTTGAATAACAACCTTGATTTCTGCTGTCTACAAGAAACCAAATTGGGAACTCTTTCGGAGCGGGAGGGTAGAAGGATCTGGTGGGATAGGGAAGTTAGATGGAGCGTGGAGGGAGCGGTGGGTAGATCAGGAGGTCTTCTTACGAGCTAGGATGAGCGGAAATTCGCGTGTTCCAGCGCTTGGAATTTGGGAGGTGCGATTATTGTGAAAGGGCGGTGGAAGGCGACGATGGAGGAGGTCTATTTAATTAATGTTTATGCACCTTCCATCAGGGTGCAAAAGAGACTATTGTGGGACAGGTTGGCTTGGTAGCGGCTCAGTTGGGCGAGGTTCCCCTATGTATGATCGGTGATTTTAACTCTATTTTAGAGGAAGGGAAACGGGTGGGTATTGGTGGGAGGGAGTTTTCGGGAGAGCGTAGAGAATTCAAAGACTTTGTTGAGGGAGCGGGGCTTTTCGATGTAGCGATGCAAGGGAGGAAATTCTCGTGCTACAAGAGCAATGGATCTTGTAGAAGCAGGATCGATCAGGCTCTGGTCAACGAGAAGTGGTTGGAGATTTGGAGCGAGACTGGACTTAGAGGGCTTCCGAGGTCTGTCTCTGACCACAACGCCCTCATACTCCAAACAAGTCAAGTGGATTGGGGACCCAAACCCTTTCGCTTCATCAATGCGTGGGCCTCCCACCCCCAATTCAAGGAGGTGGTGGAATCGTCTTGGAAGGAAGAAGGTATCGTGGGTTGGGGAAGCTTTGTATTCAAAGAAAAGTTGAAACGTCTCAAGGAGGCCCTCATATTGTGGAACAAAGACAGTTTTGGAGATAGATTCTAAAATCAGAGGGTTTAGAGAAGAGATAAGGGAGCTTGACGTGAGAGATGATGATGGTGATTTGTCGGATGAGGGAACAGTTCGTAGGAGGGAGGCTATGGCCCATCTTACTCTGTATCTTAACAACCGGCGGGGCCTCCTCTCTCAAAAAGCTAATCAGCGATGGCTTAGAGAAGGTGATGTAAATAGTAAAATCTTCCATAGAGCTATCAACCACAGGCGCAAGGTCAATGGCATCATGGGGTTGGAGATCGATGGAGTCTGGACGGAAGACCCCAGTAGAGTAAAAGGTGCTGTTAAAGCCTTTTTTAGTAATCTTTTTATGAAGAAAAGATCAAGGCTTGTCGAGCTGTCGGACGACCTCTTCGATAAGCGCCTGGAGGCCGATGAAGGTGTCACCCTAACGAGGCCTTTCACCGAAGATGAGATAAAGCAGGCGGTCTGGGACTGTGAAGGCGAGAAAAGCCCGGGCCGGGATGGATTTGGCATGGAGTTCTACAAAAGGTGCTGGGACACTATTAAAGACGATTTGATGAGGGTCTTTGTCGAATTTCATGCCAATGGAAAACTTGTCAGGGGATGCAATCCCTCATACATTACCTTGATCCCCAAAAAGGAAGAAGCCTGTAACCTGAACCAGTTTCGCCCAGTTTCTCTAATTGGCAGCATGTATAAAATTTTAGCGAAAGTCTTTGCATCAAGAATGAAAAAGGTGATCGGGAAGCTTATCAGAAATACTCAATATGCCTTCATTAAAAATAGGTCAATCTTCGACGGGGTGGTGGTGTTGAACGAGGCCATCGAAGATGCCAGAAAATCTAAGGCTAAAAGGCTCTTCTTCAAAGTCGATTTCGCTAAAGCTTTCGATTCGATCAGTTGGGATTATCTCCTCGACATCCTAAAGAAAATGAACTTTCCAATGAAGTGGGTGAATTGGATAAGCGTATGCTTGTCCACAGCGAAGGCAAACGTGCTCGTGAATGGAAGTCCCTCCGGAGAATTCAAGCTCGAGAGGGGGATCAGACAAGGTGATCCTCTTTCACCTTTTCTTTTCCTGATTGCAGCCGAGGGTTTAAGCCTGTTAGTTAAGAGGGTTGTGGATGAAGGAAAGATGCAAGCGGCAATCATTGGCAGAAATAAAGTCCCTCTCTCGCACATACAATACGCCGATGACACGATGTTCATCGTTGAAGGTACGCTCGATAATGCAGTAGCAATCAGGCACCTTTTGATTAATTTGAGCTTGTTTCGGGTCTTTCTGTAAATTTTGATAAAAGCTTGGTTTTTGGGATTAACTTGAGTACGGAGGAGATGGTGGAGTTGGCGAGGGGACTTAGATACCGTGTGGGCGAGCTTCTAATTCCGTACTTGGGACAGAAGGTATGGGGTCGATTGCTTAGGCTGGATGGCCTCATGGAAAAAACGAAAGGGAGAATTAAGCGGTGGGATGTGAGATCGATCTCGATGGGGGGTAGGATTATGATCATTAAATCTATCCTCTCTGCGTTGCCAGTGTACGGATTGTCAATGTTCCCCCTCCTTTCGAGGGACCGGAATCTGTTAATTAGCCTCCAACGGAAATTTCTTTGGGGAGGGCGAGATGGGGAAAGGAAAATATCATGGATTAATTGGAATGACTTATGTCGTCCTCTTGCTGAAGGAGGATTGAATTTTAAAGACCTTGGCTCCTTCAACCGGGCTCTTCTAAGTAAGTGGGTGTGGCGTTTCTTGACGGAGGAGAATTGTCTTTGGAAAAACATCATCATCTCTCGTCATGGAATCCCTCCTTGGGCGCGAAGCGGGGCGGAAGGTGCTGGACTCGGGTATAGGGCTTCCGGATGGTGGAGGAAGATTTCCGGAATTGTGGAAGGTGAGGAGGGCCGATGGTTTTGGGAGGGGCTGGTGCGAGTTCTTGGAAACGGGATGGATACGAGATTCTGGGAGAACGTGTGGACGGGCGACTCTCCGCTGAAAGCTCGCTTCCCACGTCTTTTCCACTTGAGTACCAAGCAAGGGGCGAAAGTTAGTGACATGGGAAGGTGGGAGCGGGGAGAATGGAGATGGGAGTTCAGTTGGAGACGGGAGTTACGCGACAGGGAGCTGAATTGGGTTCAGGATCTGAACGAGTCGCTCATTCACGTCACGTTGTCGATGGGCAGGTCGGACCGCTGGGTTTGGAAGGGATCAGTGGAGGGTGGTTTCTCCGTTAAGAAGGCCTACGTTGATATTGTTAAAAGGCGAAGTATAAGTACGCATGACGGGAGAAGAGACTTCCCTTTTCTCTCAATCTGGAATTCCATTGCACCCTTTAAAGCTAAAACCATGATGTGGTGTCTTGTGTGGAACAGATTGCCTACCATAAATAACCTCCGGAAAAGATTTGCGATCCCGGAGGAGGAGTGGAGATGCGGCTGTTGTCGAGAGGTGGATGAGACGAGCCGGCATCTCTTTCTGGAGTGCCCAGAGGTTCAGGCTGTGTGGCATAAGATTCTGCAGTGGTATGGAATCTGCTAGGCACCGCCGAGATCTATACGCGACCACTTCATTAGCTTCTCGGAGGTTCTAGGAGGTGGTAAGACGAAAACCATTATGGGAGGTTTGTGGATTTGTGTTGTGTGGGTGCTCTGGAAATGGAGAAACGCTTTTAAGTTCGAGCATAAGGATTGGAACTTCCGTAGAATTGAGGAAGAAATAAAGTGTCGATTTTGGAACTGGTGTTTGGTTAAAAGTGAGACAGACTCGATATGTAGCTTTGAGACATGGAGTTGCCGTAGATTAAGTGATATGTGGCCAAGGGCTTAAGCTTTGTATCTCGGTACTTCTTGTAGCTATTATTTCTCTACCTTTTAATAAATTTCTTTTTCTCCGATCAAGAAAAAAAAAAAAGAATCCTGGGGTTCAATTTCTAATCCCCACGGACCCCACCTGGCCAACTCGGAGGAAAAAACTTATTTTAATTTATCAGTAAAAAAATGGTTTTCTCCTCCGCCACAAGTGATCCAATTGGGATTATTATTCAAAGCTTAGCTAGCCCAGTCTAATCTCAGTAATAGCTAAAGACCAAAAGCCCACAAGAACGGTAGTATACCTACCAAGTAGGAGTATGTTTTTTAAATTCACGCCAAACTCATTTTGTTCTACTAGCTCTTCGTGGACGGATGAAGCAACATTTCTTTTATTATTATTATAGAACTATTATAAAATTAATAAAAAATAATATTTGAAACATGATTGAAACACCAAAATTGAAATTATAAAATGTCGCCATAAATTCATAACTTCTTCACTGAGTTAATGAAATAATGTTGAGATTATCACGTACGTGTGGTGAGCTAAGATGAAAAGTACATTACGTTAACCAATCTTACCGGTATAGCAGAACACAAATATTTCTCCGCGCGATTTTCTTGAAGCTGATTAGGTCAAAAAAGAGCATTAATTAATTATGTCGAATGACAGTGAAACCCTAAAAAAACGGTGAAAACGAATAAATTTCTCGATTGAAAAAGAGTCGGTACAGATTCAAGTCGATGGCCAATTTCTAAATTAAACGATGTTGAGAGAGAGTGTCTATGTGCATTAGCATAGTATGTAAAAATTTAATTCAACATAGCGACGTGATTATTTATTTATTTTTGGGGTTAGCTTAAATAATCCAAAGAGCTGGCGTAATTATTCATGCCTTTGGTGGTCGTTGCAATTCATAATCTATCCTTAATTGTAGCTCTCTAAAATGCTGTAGGATTTTTTTTTTTGGGATAGCAAAACGTGGTTGAGATGAGATCCTCTGCTGTCCACGTTACGGTGCACCAACCGTATACCGTAATCGATTTTTCTTGGTTTTTATTTATTTATTTATTTTCTACTCAATTTTTATTTCTTGATTGTGATGTAGAGGGGAAAAGCGTTATATCAACTATACGCCCAAGTGGTTCATTGATTATTATATTTTTTGGAATTAAGATTCGTTAACTTTTTGTTTAATAATTAATAAATTCAACTCGATTTGATTAGAAAATGTAGGCGGAATAGGACTGAGTGATTATAATAATTATTTTATTGATTATTGCACATATTTTGGGGATCGACTTGTACTGGGAAATACATAAGTACGCTCTATACAGTTAGCACTTATCACCCTTTCGAGCGTTTGAAAGGTTTCATATCAAGGATTTTCAAAGAAATTACCTAATGGAACTATATATATAATCTGAAATTAAAAAAAGTAATTAACAAAAAAAACTAAGAAATGTGAAGTAACCTCTCCTACAAGAAATTAAAAAAAGACAAGTATTAGAGCAAACATGAAATGTAATTAATCTTTCACGTCGAGTGATTTAATGGATTAAAGTTCAAACAATATACTACGTTAGTATTGATAGTCATTTTACCATGCATGAAAACACACACATACCAAGTACTCCCTCCATTTTTTCGCTGGAGTGGCCTACAAATATTCAATATGTGAAATATATAAACATGCCACTTCAAAAAAAAAAAAAAAAAAACAAAACGGAGGGGTATCAGCTATTAGTGGAGCGCATGGTCCCTCCCAGCCATAGCGCTAAAGACCGCCTAGAATTGTAAATGAGTCAAGTTACATGTGAGATACTCGAAGTTTAGTTTGATAAAACTCATTCAAAATCGTTCTGAAGATTATTTAGTAAAATTTGGTGACTAGCTCTAAACTAGCTTGTTAATAAGTGATTTAACTTCAAAACTTGTTACGATTTACGACTTGTATTAGTGCTAATTGTATATCTCTCTTACTAAATTTATTTGTTCACAGAAAAATAAAATAAAAGAATAGTATAATAATATTTGTGAATAAAATAATTTACATTAGAAACAGGGCAACATTTAAATGCAAATTCTATTGTATGTTCTCATCTGGGCTCGATCGAACAAACTAGTGTATTTTGAAATTTGATGTATTTGATAAAGAAAATATAATCTCGAGGTTTTACAAGATAATCAAATAGCCAAGCTCGAACCGATTCAGATATTTTATTGCAATTTCGTGTGACATCTTCTATCGCACTAATGAATGATTGTCACGTATTCATAATATTTTTGAAATCAGTCATTATTTGTTATGATTTTTTTTTAACTATTGTTGATTTTTGAAAATATTGTGAAATTATTGTTGATTTTTGAAAATATTGTGAACACGTGACAATCATCTAGTAATGCAATAGGAGGTGTTATAGAGAATTTAATAAAATCTGAGCTCGAAAATGATAAATATTTGACTGGTTCAGTTTCACTATATTACACCCCTAGAAACCTTGTGAGGCCTGGGCAATCATACACCCTTCTTCCACGGAATCAATCATCCTTGCCAATTTTCGCAAAAACTTGAATGCAATCGGCTTTACATTCTAAAGAAAAGCAAATAAAATAATACTGTAATGAGAAAAGGATACATAGATAATTATTGCAAGTCATGACATTTGTACGAAGAAAAGGCTAGGTCTAATGTACTTCAAGAACGAATGAGATCCTCTATTGCTAAATTGTATTGCATATTCTATTTTTATTGCATAAATAGATTAATAACAAGTCGCAAATCATAGGGTTTAGAAATTTCAAATGTTAGGGTATATATTTTCCTTATATAAATCTTAAATTAATTATGCCACATGTCAATTATCTATAAATGCAATAGAAGATCCGAACTACTTCAAGAATACAATTTCAAAATGAAATTCCGGAGATAATTTTTTTTCTTTTTTTATAATAAATGATGTTACTCTAGGGTGACGTCATATAATATGATGTCATATCATGCTACCGACTTCTTCCACGAACTAGGGTTTGCTTACACGCAGCAGTTTCTGATGAGGGAGGATCTCCAGCCGCTGGAGAGCGCCGCCGTGGACGAGCTCGACGGCCTCAGCTACTGGAAGAAGGTCTCCGCCATCTTCTTCACCGCAGCAGCCGCCAACGCGAACCTGAAGCGGCCGGCTCTGGCGGCGACGGCAGCTGCAGCCTCCGTCGTGTTTGTAGCCCTCGGGAGGTGGGCCAATTCACGTCTGAAGAAGCGAGAGGGCGCCGTGAAGAGAAGGAAGGAGATCATCCGAGTTATGATCGACGGCGCCAAAATCGCCATTAAAGACCTGAGCAAGATCTATGTGCTGGCTCAGAAGCTGCAGTACGACATCGAAGCTATGTCGAAATTAACGGCTGACGGCGGCGGTGCTGATGACGTCAGCAAGAAAACGGCGGCGTTGGGCAAGAGCTTCCGAGGCCTACGGGACCAGACAAATGGCTACAGCATAAGCTGGGTTCAGGAAGCTGTGCTTCGGAAAATTGTCTCAGACTCGAGTCCTCCGTGATTCTTGACTGATTGTGCCATTGTTGCAAATAATTTGTCGGAGAACATCAAATTATCACCGGCAAATTATTTGCACCTAAATGGTAAAATTACTACGTATTTGATTATTTATTTTATGTATAGTTGAATATCAAAACCGATTATTATTTTTTAATCTTTTCTGTTTGAGCCTTATATTGGTTGAATTTGTTGTGGTTTATGGTTCGTATAATCTTGATTTGTACGTGTAATGTGAATTATTGCTGTGATGCGTATATTGAAATAATTAGTATTATATGTTCTAGAGAAAGCTTATAGTATTGTTACGGTTTACTTTTTTTTTTGGATAAATGATTGGGATGATAATAATATGTACAGTGAAAAAAAGAATAATTTAATTTTTATTGAATAAACTCCGAAAGAAATATTGAGATGCTTATATATGCAACTCCCATGCACCTATTCAATTTAAATGTATGTTTTGATCGAGTATTTGTACATAGATTAATAAAATATTTCTTTACCCAAATTAATCTCACTCAATGTTAATTTATCATTATTTATACCACCATTATTTGATAGAAGAAAGAAAAATAAACTAATAAAATACCGGAATGGTTAATAAACTTAATAATCAACGAGGAAAATTTTGGTATAAAATTACAAAACAACAATTAATATGAAAACTTTGAAAACTCCAAATGACATTTAAAAAAAGTATAGGAGTGAGTAATAATATATATATATATATCGTGAGAAAGTAATTTTTTTTTTTTGAGGAAATACAGTATATGCATAGTTAAAAAAAAAAATAAAAAAAAAAAAAACATCTGACGTAACATTTCATGCTTATGTGTATCGCTCTCCAAACGTCATTGGTATTTCTTTCTTCTTCTTTTTTTTGGAATTGTAGAGTACTTGAATTACATTCTCTTATTTTCTTATTGCTGGCAAAATTCAATGTTTACTTTATTTGCGTTGACTGTCAAAGTTCAGCTGATTAATAGACCTATCTATAAATCACACACAAAGCGAAAGTATTAAAAAAAAAAAAAAAAAAAAAAAAAAAAAGGCAATGTTTACTTTTGGAAATACGATTCATCGATAGCAAAACAGAAAATCACACAATAAATACAATAGAAAATGTCACATACAAATGCAATAGAAGATCCAAAATGTGAATGAAGAGTGTGTTATATTACAACATATAAATGTAGTAATATATTGATGCACATAGACGCACATATAAATTATTCACAGAACTATAAAACAAAATCTCTTGTATTCATCACTCCATAGCAGGAAATTAAGAATGAGTACTTATTATATATTTTTATTTCCCTTTTAATGTGTTGGAATTAATATTTGATAGGGATAGGAATAAAATATTCTTCATTTTTTAGTCGTATTGATTCACTCTTCCTTAAAGCTATGAGAAGGCTATGAGATGGTAGAGCGAGTATGAATATTGGCACTTAGGGTCAGATACGATATGTATTATAAATTACTTCCTCCATTCCGTTTAAAATGACACGTTTCTTGAATATATGTAAGTATAAAATAATAGAAACATATCATTTCAAACGGGACAGAGAGGGTAACTTAATTTTAGTCGGGTTTAAGATGAGAACGAGTTTTAAAAATTCCCAAACCAATTAAAAAAAATATTTGATGAGTTAGTTCTCGATCTATTGTTATCCGTAGATTGTATGCCCAATGGGCAGCTATTGTGATGAGAATCCACAATTGACAAACTTAGATCGGGCCCACAAATTAATCAAATTAATTATCTCTTTTTTCTTTTGGTATACATGCGGAGGTTGAAGTAGTAGCATGATAACGGTGTTTGGTCTCAATTTGAGTGACAACTGTACTGGTTTTATTAAATTATGTGTGCAAAATGTGAATCCACCAATTCTTAAATCCATAAAGCCAGCTCTTAGTTAAGAACGAAAATATTGGAATTCAAAATTTCAAATGAGTTCTTCAAATGTTCTAATTTTGGCAAACATTGAATATATGCACTTTTCTATGGGGAGTCGAAGTCTAGGCTGTCTAGCTATACAGCACATATTCAATTTTGGAAAGGTTATGAAGCTAGCTCTATTTTATTAATTATTTATGCCATTTTATGCTACATGAAATACATGCGATAATATGGAGTATTAAAGTAGAATACGTTCCCTCCAAAACAAGAAAATAAATTAAGATCAATTAATCTTCGGACAAGAAGAAGAAGACACTACTACAAAAAAGCTCATAGACAACGGTTTAAAACCATTGTTGTATCTATATTTATACCGTTGTTGTACATAATTACAACAACAATTTTAGAACTGTTATTATTACTCTGTTGTCTATGAGCAATGTGGTATATCATGTTATTCTTTTATTATTCAACCTATTTTTATATTAAAAAAATCAAATTTATTAAAACTAAAAAATATTTGCAATCAGATTTAGCAAAACTAAAATTTAATAGCTATATAATTCATGTTACAAGGTAATAGTTATTACAATAACTCATATTTCTCCACCATAAACAAAATCCTGTCATAGTCAATGAATTCATATAAAAAATTAAAATAGCAAAAGAATTCCAAGTTTATGATCCAAACACAACAAAATTACTAAGCTAAAGAGATGGACGTCCAGCCTCAACTCTCTGGTCTTAGTTTCATGGGGAATTGAACTGTCCTACAAAAAATAAGGAGTATAATATGAATACACCAAAAACAAAAGCACAAAATCCTAAATCAAGTAGCGAGCTTGGTACCATGCGAGTGCTAATTTTCCCAACAGTAGCGAGCTTGGTTGCAGCCATGGCTTCATCGTAGAACTTCCCTTCAAGCTCCGAACACAAAATTTCAGCAAAAAAACACAAGCAATTCAGCTCCGGCGAGATAATCAGAAACCGATCTCTTTATTTCTCGACGATTTTGCTTTCCCTCTCACGAAAACACCGCTTTCTACAGTAATTATAGGAGCTAAAATTGGGTAAAGGTCGATGCTGCGTCGACCTCACCAGCGCTTGACATGTCGGAGGGCGGACGGCGGAGGGCGAAGGGCAGAGGGCGGAAGCATACGGCAGAGGGCGGTGGCGAGGAGCAATACGGAGGGTGTCCTGATTTGGGGATGAGACGCGCGCAGTACTTTGATTTTAGGGCTCGATACTTGAAGTTTTTTTGTGAGGGAAAAAAGTAATTTTGGAAGGGTGGGTCGATTTTAAGAATATTTTTGAAACCAAATAATTACTTAGAATATTTTTATGTGAGAAACAACAACGATTTATATCAACAACGGTTAAAAAACGTTGTTGTAAGATACAACAACGCACAAATAACAACACATATTATACCGTTGTCTTTTATACTTACAACAACCCATATATAACAACGGTATCAACGGTTTTTTCATATATAACAACGGTTTTTTCAAAAACCGTTGTTAATTGGGTGTTGTCTATGTCAATTTTTGTAGTAGTGAGAAGAAAATCAAATACTAATTAATTTGCCCAACATTCAACACTTGCATTTGGTCAAGAGTCAAAGTTCAGCTAATCGACCATTTCAATTCCAACATTCAGAAAACATTCATAATAGCTAATAAGTGTCTTATTTAAAAAAAAAAGAATAGATTAAAAAATATCAAGTTCCCTGTAATTAACATTACCTATAAGTTAGACCCTAAAAAACATAAATAAATAAAGCTATAAATGTATATTTTCTTGTTTTTTTTATTCTGTGTATTTTAAGGGGGGTACTTAATTAAAAAAATGAAGGAAATATATAAACGCAATTAAAAAAATGAAGGAAATATATAAACGCACATATTAAACTAAAATATATTAATATATTAGAATAAATAGAGGGATTATAGAGTATATTGCAGATGAGTCTCATTTCTTTAACACAATTAAACTTATTATTTGTATAATTAATATTTATAATTACATTTTTTAGTAGTGAATATTCCATTAACATATATCACAAAAAGCATGTCAAATATAAAGTAAGACCATCTTGGATACACATACAAGTATGTAATTAATTAAGATCAAACGCATATATGTATGAAATTGCCACACACAAAGAAAAGTCCCGTTCCATGTTTGACTAACAATTTTTTAATTTAAAATTGAAATGAAAAATGAAAAATATGATGTTGTATTTGTATAGATTCCTATGAAACCATGTTGTCTATTTCAATACATGATTCAATTAGCGAAGGGACACTACATTTAATTTCTTGACATTTCGAAAAAGAAAAAAAAAATAATAATAGGAGGTTTTTGAAAGAGAAAGATAATTTGCAGTTCATTAAAGTGTATTTATCCAAATTAAGGCCATCGAATAAATATGATCTCGTAACAAAAATTCATTAACGTCATATATATCAGTTAATACAATTTCGTATAACAATTTTAAGCTGTAATCGACGAAATTAAAAGAGAGAGAACTGATTATTATAAATATTTTCAATTTATGCTCATTGACGTTTCGTTTATGTTGGGTACAAACAACATGTCCCGTATTGGAAATATAAGGTAGATAGACCTTGGATATAAGGGGAGCAACCACCACACTAGATACGGCCTTTTGGGAAGGAGCTCAAGAACAAAACCATACGGGCTGAGCCCAAAGCGAACAATATCATATTATTGTGGATCGGTGGTGGTGCTCGTAACCCTAACAGTTTATATTTGAACTTGGAAGTGATAATAACTTTTCTATTGCTGGCAAACATGAATTTTTTTTTTTTATGGAAAAAATCTTAGCATGGTTTCTATATAATTTATTTATAAATTTTGGAAATAGGACATTTAGAATTTTTATTTTAATATTATTGCAATTGTATTTCTAGAAGATTCAACGTACTGGATTTGAATAAAAATGTGTAGTTGGAATAGGATTGAGGATTATAGTAATCGTAATTTATTATTGCATTTGTGTTAGGGACTTGTAATATTCAATGATACTACCTCTGATCTCCGTACAATTAGCTCTTTTCACCCTTTCGAGCTTTTGAAAGGTTTCATATATATCCAGGCAAATCAAATAGATCAAATATATACAACTGTACTGTATAATCTGAAATTAAATAAAGTAACAAAAATAAACTAAGAAGAGTGAAGTAATTAACTTCTCCTAGAAGAAAAGAGAAGGAAAAAAAGAAAAGAAAAAAAGAAACTAAAGTATTAAAGCAAACGTGGAGATAGTGTAATTTAACGTTGAATGGGCTCGATATATAGTCATTTTGGTAATTTGTGGTGCTGTTGTACGCAGTGAGAGCTGAACGCTGCCTAGGGCTACAATGAGCCAAGTCACTCGCACGAGTCATTCGGAGTTCAGTTCGATGTACAAAAACTTATTCGATATACGTTTAGTAAAACTCGTTAACTAGCTATACGAGCTCGTCCGAGCTTGAGAGTATACAAATTGTTAGCTTGTGAATGAGCTCGTCAGCTTCATATTGAAAATATTACTTGTTGGGTGTATTTTTTCAATTCTCTTCTTATGACAAAATAAAATTAAAAAAAATGACGAATTTTTTTTATCTCATAATGTGGTCTCCACTTGAAAGGCGCGACTAAATTTAAAAAACTTGTGTAAGCCCAGGTAATCTAGTGAGTTTCAAAACATTCCATAAAAGAAGCTCGATATAATTCGAGAATGAAATTACTATATTAGGCTATAGTCGTGGGTTTGAGAGTTACAATTATAATGGAAAAAAAAAATGTAATTTTTGTGATCAATATTAATTATTATAAAGAAAAATGATAATTTGAATCTGGTTTTACAATATTGCGCCTCTAATTCTACGTGAAATTCTGGAAATAATTATTTTCTCCCTTGATGACAAGGGACCATATACACGTCACACTTGGCACGTCAGCACTGATGAAATCATGCATGTCGGATTTCTAGTAACCTGTAAAAAAAGTTCCAACTTGGGCGTAATTATGGAATTATAATATATCAGTCGAAATATAACGTTTATGGTATTTTACTTTAATATAGATAAGAAAAGGAAAAAGTAAACATCAAGCATTCGTGCGGCGTAACATCAAATGAAAAACAATGGAGTACTATATAATATTATACCGAAGCAAAATAATTTATATATTTAACACCGTCCAGGACTCGATATATAACGTTTATAATACTTTAATAGAAAAAGAAGAAAAAAAAAAGGTTCAAGTAAACCACGCACTCGTGCGGCGTAACTTTAAATAATAATAATAATAAGACAAAATCTTGTGTCAGCCGGAGGCACCGTGCGGCCGGACCCAAAGTGTCAATCTTTATACAGAAAAGTGTCAATGTATATGAATAAAAGTGTCAATCTTTAACATAATTATTTTACGAATAAAATGATAATTTTTAAAAGTGACAATCTTTATACAGAAAAGTGTCAATCTATATGAATAAAAGTGTCATTGTTTTAGCCCGGCCGCACGGTGCCTCCGGCTGACCCAAGTGTGTCCCAATATAATAATAATAATAATAATAATAATAATAATAATAATAATAATAATAATAATAATAATAATAATAATAATAAGAAAAATAAAATAAAATAAAACTATGTAATACTTCTTCCTTTCCCAATATAGGTGTAAAGAATTTTTGGGCACAATTTATTTTTAGAACGAGTAATGTTAAAATGGTATTAAAATAAAATGAATATAAAAATAAATTTAATTGACTTTTTGGGTAGAAAGAGATTAATGGACGTAGATTTTACGTCTAGAAATGAACGACGGCCAATAAAGTAATTATAATCATATTGCAGGTGGAGAGAGAGAGTATTATATACCGATGCAAAATAAGTTGTCTTTTATATATAATGGCAGCCGAAACTTCCGGCGCTAACACTAACGTTCATTTCACGATTGAGGTGAACTCCGACCAAACCAATCAAGATTTCTTTACAGCGTTCTTAGATAATAATAATCATGAAGAATTATATGCGTTCGCTCACATCAACTATGCAAAAACCCTCAAAACTAATGACTTCTGCGCAGCACTCGTGCAACTTCTCCACGAAGCTCGCTGCAACAATGGAGGAGGAGCAAGCTCCGAAGGCGCGAGGTCGGCCATTCACGGCTTCTTCAAAGAATTACGGCGTGTTTATTCCCAGCAAGTTACGATGCGGGAGCAGCTGCAGCCGCTCATAAACGCCGCTGTCGACGAGCTCGACGGCGTCAACTACTGGAAGAAGGTGTCTGCCGTCTTCTGCACGGCCGGAGCAGCCACCTGCGCGGCGGTGGCCGGCGCCAATGCGACTCTCTAGCAGCCGGCGGTGGCAGCGGCTGCAGCTGCCGCCTCCGTCATGTTTGCTGCGCTGGGGAGTGGGTGAACTCGCTTCTGAAGAAGAAGGAGAACGCCGTTAACAAACGGAGGGAGATCGTCGGCGTTATGATCATGGGAGCCAAAATCGCCATAAGTGATTTGGCCAACATTTATGCATTGGCTCGAAGGTGTCACTTCGACGTCGGATCTATCTCGGAATTTGTGGCCGACGGCGGTGCAACGGAGTTGAGAGAGAAATTGACGGCGTTAGACAAGAGCTTTGGAGAACTGCGAGGGAGAGCTAACGACGGCTACGGCCGTGATATGAGCTGGGTTAGAGAAGTTTTGCTTCAGACTATTATCAGACAGTATTACCTCGAGTAAAAAAGAGTGAATTATCGTGTTAATTAATTTGTATAGAATTTTTTTTAAAAAAAAAGTTTATTTTGATTTTGCCCTTTTTTACGATTTCTTTCTTCCTGAAAACATCAAATTATTTGAAGTTTATATGGTCAGTTGTGCATTCAATATTATCTGGTTTGCGTTTGAAAGTCAAACCAATTTCTATGTTCTCTTTTAGCCCTACAAACTAAAATTTTATCTTATTCAATAATAAGCTAGACTATTTTTAATCAAAATATTAGAAAAGTTGCAATGCCTAAATATGATCACCGCTACAGTGTCACGTTGATAATTTTGTAAGAAGTGTATAAATGTTATGGTAACTTTCTTAATATATACATGTTGCATTACAACAACAGTTATAATTTATAAACACATTGAGTACGACAACGGAACATCGGAGCATTCCACCTTACTCAGATAGGATCTTGCTAGAAAGGGGCATAATAGTCAACACAGTTCATGCAACTTACCATGTACAATAAGGCTCATTCGGTTAAAAGTATGAGATAAGCTTTAATACGGAGTATATGTGACTGAGATATATCATGCATGGGAGTGTAAAATATTAATACCATGTTTGATTAGATGTATTAGATTGTTTGCAATATTTATAAATTATTGCAGGAGAGTGAAATTATGAAAAGAATTAAACTAAACCTTCTATAATTGCGAGACAACGAAGCGCAACTCAGTTGGTAAGACGTTTTCCTTCCAACCAAAAGGTTGGGGGCTCAAGTCACCTTAACGTGGAAAACGAGGAACCGTATAATTGCGACTTATATTACTTATTTACGTATTTAATTAGGATGTGAGATATTATTAAGACAAATCTTCATTATTCCATCATTGCCTTATATAAGACCATGTACTTTGAGGGTGTGTTCTATTTGATGGAAAATTATCATGGGAAAATGAGAAAAAAGATAACAATTACCCTTTAAATTTCTCCTTATTTTCCATATTTTCCCACCTCTTTTTTTTCTTCCCTTTCATTTTCACTCCAATGGAAGGAAAATATTTTCACTTCATGTTGGTGGGATAATATTTTCCTTCCATTGGAGTGAAAAGGAAGGGGGAGAAAGAAAGAAAGGAGGTGGGAAAATGTGAGAAATAAGGATAAATTTAAAGGGTGATTGTTCTTTTTCCTCATTTTCCCATGATAATTTTTCATCAAAGAGAACACACCCTGAAAAAATATATATATATTAAAATGTTATAGACATATACTCCCTCAATTTCGTCGAATTTGACCCCTTTGCTTTTGGCAATTTCTGGCACGTTTTTTCACGCTTCTTGATGATGAGTTTTAAGATGAATTTTTGAAGATTTCTTTCTTTTACGGGATACTATGACAATCGTAGTATCCCGTAAAAGAAAGAAATCTTCAAAAAGCCATTTTAAAACCCATAATCAAGAAGCTTAGAAAAACGTGCCAGAAATTGTCAAAAGCAAATGGGTCAAATTAGACGAAATGGAGGGAGTATTAGATAGTACATCCGAATCAATCCTACCTAACTAGCCCTTACAAAATGGATTATAGCATGCCACGTAGGATTGAACCATCTCTGGGCGGCTTGAAAACATTTTAAATTCTTGATGGATCAGAGTGCAATTGGGCTTTTTTTCAAAGCCTAGGCCCAAGAGAAAAGCCCAATGGAAATTTGATTGAATGATATTTTTTGAGCGACTGCATTGATCGATATTATTAATTTGGTTTGTATTTGAAAGCTAATATTTGTTCTTTTTTGTTTGCCGGATCATGGTGTTTTTGACTTGGTTTATTTATTTAATTTCGATTTGTATGTGTAGAGTGAGATCAGATGTATTAAATTAATTCAAAAATAAGGTATATATTCTTTTCAAAAATAAAATATTTTTTCGTTATAAATGTTAATTTATGATTTATATATTTATAATAATTTTTGATAGAGTTGTCATTTAAAAATTAAATGTGAAGCAGCAAAACCATTTTGCACCTTCAGCACGCAGTATTACTTCCGAGAGATGATGGGTTTCCCGCGTCAGAACAAGTTTAATCCACGAAAATAGACTCAAAAAAAATGTAGATATATATAATCCCTCAAAAGTCAAAACACAAGTGTTGTGTACTTTCACTTTTTACCTCTAATCCATTACATAAAAAAGAAAAAAAAAATACAAAATAAACTTTTTAGAGGTATATTTGGTAATTTTGTCCAATTTTTGTATAGATAGATAATTGGAGTGTCGAAAAATTATGAAAGAACAAATCATTCTGATTTGGGATCCTCTGTCCCAGCTTTATCTCAAATCGTGATTTCTATTAATTTTATACATATTTTTTAATAAATTTATTTTATAATGATTTAGTTTAATTTTATTTGCATTAATCTTCCTCATATTATTGTGCTTAAATGATTAAATTGTGGAACTTAAGAGTGATTTGTGTTTTGCTAGGTGATTTGTGATGATTGATGAAAAGGAAGTCAAAACACAAGTTATAGTCAAGTTTTGAATGTGGAAAGTGAAGCCCAAATGTTATAGGAATCAAATGGAGCAATACAGAAGCAAGCTACGAACAAGGCGTGCCCATTCCCGGTCTCTAAAACTAGGAATGAAAACGGATCGGATATTTCCCGACCGATCCGGAACCGTATCTGGTCGGTATCAAATTCGGTATAAAAAATTAGTATCCGGACGGATACGGATTCGGATACGGATAGTTGCATTCAGATACGGATTCGGATACGGATTACATAGTATCCGACCGTATTCGAATTTTACCATATATTTATCGGATATTATCCGGATAACAAATCCGGATATCCGGATATTTTAATATATTTTATTTTATATTATATATATATATATTATAATATTAATATAATATAAGTAAATAATAATTATTTAATATTTATGTTAATGAAAATTGAAAAGTGAATATTAAATACTTCCTCTGTTTCAAGATTGTTGACACGTTTCTTTTCCTTTCTTTTTGGCACACATTTCCACGCTTCTCGATGATGGATTTTAAAATAAATTTTTGAAGTATCTTTTCTTTTACGAGATACTATGTGTGTCGTAATATCCCGTAAATAAAAAATACTTCAAAAATTTATTTTAAAATCCATTATCGAGAAGCGTGAAAATGTGTGCCAAAAAGAAAAGAAACGTGTCAACAATCTTGAAACAGAGGAAGTATTAAGAAAAAGGAAAAACTTAAACAACAGTACACAAATTCATATTATCAGTGCCGCACGCTCCTCACCTTCTTCTTCTTCTTTTCGTTTTCTTCCATTCTTCACCGCCGTTGGCCGCCGTAAATGGAAGACCCACCGTCGTAGCCGATGCCTGACGCCGCCAACTCACAGCCTCCGAATCTCTTTCCCAAACCCAACACAATCATTCAAGAAATTAGGCTAGCAATACATTTGTGTATTTTAAATTAGTTGTAATCTGTACGATTTTACTTCGATTTGTTCGACATTCAGTGATTTTACTTCTTCTGGTTGTTGATTTTACTTCGATTTTACTTCTTCAGGTTGTTGATTTAAGGAATTTGTTTGAACTAAACATGAACTTGATTTGAATTAAACATGGTTATATCAGCTCTTGGTCTAAGCATTAACGGCACTTGAATTGATGTTCATATGTGTTCGTTTAGATTGGAACATAGATATTATAGAACCTCTGCCATGGATCTGTGAAAAAGTTTCTATCTTTAGTAAATTGATACAAACATTCTCACCTTTTTGTGATATATATGTAGTAGATGGCATTACTATGGATGTGGTAATCTTTTGACTCTGGGGATTGTCAATTTCCCAATCAAATAAAAAATAAAAAATAAAAAAGAAAAAAAAATCTCTACAATTTTATGTTCTCTTTTTCCCATTTCTATACCAGTCTCAAGATCGATAGATATGGCTGTTTTATATTTTCAATTACTGGAATACTACAATTTTCTTTTGATTTTTTGTTTTGTTTTGTTTTTTTTTTTTTGTTTTTTTTGTTTTTTTGTTTGTTGTTGTTGACAAAATGATAATGTTTCATGTTCTAGTTTGTTCTAAGGATTGGATAGCTGCATCCAAACAAGGTTATTTTATTTTTTTTATATTATAATTATGTATCTATAATCCTCTTATGTATTTTCTTGTAAAAATTTCAGGTTCTCAAAAAAATATTGCATCCATTGTTGAGATCTTGAGGTTTTGGAAACACTTGCTGCAAATATGGTGGATGAGGTTTATCATTATTACTTCTTAAATTATAATTGGTTTCTAAGTTAGTTGCAAACTTGAAATACTAACTGCTTATACTAAAAAATGTAGGTTGAAGAAGAAATGGACAGTGATGAGGATTGATGAGTCTCATCTTGCATCTTTTGTCTGTTGTGTATGTTGACAAGGTTTAGATTGTTTTCTTTCTTTTACAATCTTGACTTGATCTTCCAAGGACTCTATTCCTTCTCGTCTTCATCTTCTATGAAGTGGGTTTTTTCTTGCTCTTTAGTTCCATTGACGTTGAAGATTGTTGGTTTATATGCTTTGTGTTTTCTTTTTACTAATGTTCATTTCACTTGTGGAGGCTAACACACTCATTCGATCTCTTTGTCAGTGCTTGTTCGTGTAGCTGACGGAGGAAAGATTTTCCTTGAGGTTGTTTCAATAACCATGTATCGCTGATCTTTGTAGTTAATGGTCGTTCTTTTTCTGATGTTTGTTATGAAGACTTAAGTGTCATTCATCTAGTCCTTGTGTCTCTGAAAGTAGTGAACTATGATCTTTTGTTGCTTGAAGAGAACTATCAGCTTCTATGGTATTCTTACTGCCAAGCAAGTTATCATGCTATTCCAGATTTCAAGTTTTTATTATAGCTGTTTGTTTATGTTACTTTACTTCAATGGAGTTGTTTTCTAGTATATTTGGTGATTTACCAAAGGGAAAATGAGTGCTTTCATTTCATACGTTCCATTGAATTGATTCTTCTTTATTCATTTGAACAAACGAATAAGCCATACTTGATAAATGAACATATAAAATTCGCGTAGGTAGTTTTTTTCATGTGTTTCAATCACATTCGGATGATTTTCGTATGAAATATATTATCCGATTATATTTATTCGGATCCGTCCCGGATTCGTCCGATATCCATTCCGTATCCGTATCCCGAATATTCCAAATTCGTATCCGAATGCGGCTTTTCCGCATCTGATTCCGAATCCGAGAAAAAAAAATGGTTTTGGATACGGTATGAGCACTATCCGTCCGTATCCGATCCGTTTTCACCCCTATCTAAAACTGGTGTCATTAAGGCCTACGAAAATTATCAAAGTAATTCAAGTTGGTGGACTTCCGAGACTTACCAAGGCCCTAATATTTTATCTAATTAATTTAGATGGAATATTAGGAAAATTAAGAGTCCAAGTTAAAGAAGGAAACTTACCAAGATAGAAGAGAGAGAAGATTGTATTAGGTTTTTATATTCTTTTTAGCATTAGAATTAAGGACGGACTTTATCATCTCATAGGGAGGACGGCAGAAGCAGAACACGGCTGTTCTCCTTCATTCTGTTTTCTTCATTTATTTTTATTTTGTCCATTAGAGCATGAGTTTCTAACTTCGTTTCTAGCAAAGGGATAATCGAGACGTGGTTTCTACACGATTTGTGAGATCGAATTGGGTTTTAATTATTTATCTTATCTTCTTATTCATACTTCTTCTATGTGTATTGTTATTTCTGTTTTGATGGTTATGTAAATTGACCACTTCATAATTGTTGAATCAGAATATTGCTAGATAGATAATCTGAATCCGTAATTGTTTGGATATTCTGTCGTAGTAGCACAATAGCATCTCGCGAGGTTAAACAGTACTTCTTGTTGTATGCTATGAAGATTGTGATCTAGTTGAACAAGTCATCGTATGAATTTTGTTTGCTAGAATTGGTGTTTCTGTTATACTAATTGCTGTTGGTGAATTGAATTCTATGGTCGTACCTAGGATTGTTTGCTAATTAGAGAAGTAATCAACGGTCGTACCTTGGTTGCCAAATAATTAAGGAGAAACTAGGTTATTTTGGTCGTACCAGTAACTATAGCCAATTTGAGAGAGAAGTAAATTCTATTTCTGCATCTGTGATCAGTTCGTCGTAGACCATTGTCGAGATTATTCCCGAGCTAGATTTTTCTCCATTTGATTTCATCACTTCTTTAGCATTGCATGTTTGAGTGTTCTTGTTAATTTTAATTAGTCACTGCATTTTACTTGATTAGTTTACAGTAGTTTATAAATCTCAAAATCCCCCCTCTTTTATTTTTAAGTTTAATTAGTTTAATTTTATGACTATTTTCAAGGGTTCACCCACCAATTACAGTTTTTAATTATTTTTTAACATTTAATTTTACTTTTATTAGTTGTATTAGGATTGATAAATTCAATGTTAGGGTATATAATTTTTGAAATTTTCAATTTTTACTTATAAATGTCTATTATGATTTAGTATGTTATGGTAATTTTTATTTTTATAAAATACAACATAAAACTAATAAAAATTAAATTTTTTGAGATACAGTTAAGAAACCGAGTTTGGGACAATGGATATCATTCGCAGTCTCCTCCTCCCGTGAAATTTGTAAGAGAATATAATATATCTATCTATATTATGGATGAAAATTAATTTATTTGGATAAGTGATGAAAGTCCACCGACTTAATTACAAATTTACAACATTGTATAGTAATTAATTATGAAGAGAAATGTTATGGCTACTTCTATTGACACATTGCTCCGCTCTCTGTCACGCCGCACACAGTCATGTGTGCGCTGTGTGCGGCTTTTCGCTTTTCTCACAAAATATATACTCCATCTCCATCTCTCTCCTCACACACACACAGTCCCACACATTACTCATATTCAATCATGAACGCTGCTAGTGCTGGAGCTTCCGCTTCTTACTCGTCCGAGCAAATCATCAACCAAGAACGTGTAATGGCGTTGTTGAACGAGGACGTCGAAGCCTTCAACAATCAGGAACTCTCCGACTTCGTTCTCGACTACTGCGCCACCACCCTCGACGCTAGGGATTCGTGGGTAGCACAACTCCGGAACCGCCGTTCACTCATCCACTTCTTCACGACCAACTTCCCCTCCGTTCACGCGTGCGAGTTACGGGCGCGGCACAGACTCCTGCGGCTTCGTCCAGAAGCTCGGCTGCATCCGTGCATGGAAGAAGGTGAGCGCCACCTTGTTTACTGCCGCCGGGGCCGCCGCCGCTACAGCCAACGCCGAGAAGCCGGCGGCGGCGGCGGCTTCTGCAGCCTCCGTCCTGTTCGATCGGCGCGCTCGGGAAATGGACGCATTCACTTCTGTCGGAGCAAGAGAGCGCGGCGGAGAAGCTCAAGGACGTCACCGCCGCCATGGATGTGGGGTCCAAAATCATCATCAAGGATCTGGGCGAGATTCATGCGTTGGCTCGGAGGATGATGCAGTTGCAGTTGCAGGTGGAGACCGAAGCTATGGAGGTTGATGCCATGAACACTGCCTTAGGAGCAAAAGCCGACGACTACAGCCGCCATGTGAGCTGGGCTAGAGCTCGAGTGCATGAGAGTATTCTCAGAAACAATTGCATCGACGCTATTGGTTACGGTAAGTAGGTAACTAGTATTTTTTAATTAATTTTTTTTTTAATTTTGTTACCGTAAAAATTAATTAAAGAATAAGAGTGTGTTCTTTCTTGATAAATTTCAAAGAGGGGCGAATTTTCGCAGATAGGGCTGACGTATGACTGAAATCATTACGAGAATTTCTGCTTTATTACAGTAGATTGCTTTAGCGAGAAGCGTAATACAGTAATTGCTTTATTACATTAGATTGGATAGGCCCGGTCGAAATTATGGATTTTGGATTTTGGATCCCTAGCCCTAGCTGTAAAATTAGAAATTGATAAGAATCGTGCGAAGAGTTGTGAAATGAAAAATGAAAAAAAAAAAAAGAAAAAAAAAAAGAAAAAAGAAAGAAAAGGTTATAAATTTTGATAGGGGTAAAATCAGGGTTTTAAGCGGGAAAAGATTTTGTTAGATTTTGTTAGGAGGTTTTAGTTCTAGCTCTTTGTTAGATACATACGCAGAATGTGGAAATAAAAAAGAAAATCATATTCTCGCTGCAGCCATTTTTCTTCTTCTCTTCTTACTTGTATTCTCTCTTTTGTTCCACAATAGTATTTTTTAGAACAGCGATCAATATAAACAATGGTCCATTATATGTGTTTTTTTATTAACCCTTATTTATATTGTTGAATTCAAAGACATGAGCGTCGTCGAAAAGTCATCCGAAAAAATTCAACTAGTTTCTTTTTCTACTTTTCTCTCATTAGCAATTGTTACGCGTTATGTCTCCGCCTGATCGGCTCTCTCTCTCTCTCTCCTCAGCAGGTCTTTATTTATCCACCTCATCGCCTCTTTCTTTCTTTCTCTCTCTCTCTCTAAAACCTGTCATTATCTCACCTCATGGCCTCTTTCTTTCTCTCTTTATCTCATCTCATTGACTCTTTCTTTCTTTCTCTCTAAAAACTGTCTAAAACCTGTCTTTATCTCACCTCATCGCCTCTTTCTTTCTTTCTCAATCTCTCTAAAACCTGTCTTTATCTCACCTCATGGCCTCTTTCTTTCCCTCTCTCTCTCTCTTTGATACACACACTCTCTTCGTTAAATACTCTTTAGTTTTCTCTAGTCTCATATCCATATATACATAGATACACAGATCGTTCAAACTTACTACCTCACTCTTTCTTCTCATACCAAAGCTAAAATTCTGATGGCAGCTGAAAATTCTGGTGCTAACTCGTATGTGCAGCACCTCCGAGACAACGAAGAACATGTCATGGCGTTTCTCAATATGCGCAACGAAGCCTTGAACAATCAAGCACTATCCGAGCTTCTCAACAGCTACTACGTCAACTCCTTCAGAGCTGCGGAATTCTGCGCAGCACTCGAGCAGCATGTAAGCAACTATCAATCCCTCATTCGCGCACACGAAGAAGAAGGATCAAGTTTCGAATGCCATCCATTCGCTACCAACTTCCCTTCTGTTTACACGAGGGAGATGCTGATGCGGGAGAGGCTGGAACAGTTCCAAAACATCTTCGTCAAGGAGCTCCGCCTCATCGGTGCCTCGAAGAAGGTGAGCTTCGTCTTCTTTACGGCCGCCGCCGCCGCCACCGCCGCAGCCGCCCACAAAGCGCCGGTGGCAGTGGTGGCAGCGGCGTTGGCTTCTGGGGCCTCCGTTGTCTTCGGCGCCCTCGGGAAACGGATGAATTCGTTTCTGAAGAAGAATGAGAGCGCAGTGCACAGAAACAAGGACATAATCAGCTCCATGATTATGGGATCCAAAATCAGCACCAATGATCTGTTCGACATTGGTGTTCTGGCTCTCAGGTTGCAGGAAGACATAAAATCTATCTCGGAAGTCGTGGAGGTCGATGTTAGGGAGAGACTGGAGGCGCTGAACGATAAATTTCAAGAATTAGGAGGAAAAGCCGACGCCTACAGCCGCCATGGGAGCTTGAGTAGAGCACTCGTGCTTCAGGGTGTTGAAAACACTTGCATCACTATTCACTCCTAGTAAGTTCGGTAACTGATTTTTTTTTTTTGTTACATCAACTAAAAATAAATAAGTTTCAAATTATAGTAAGTTTAATTAGTCTGTGCTTTTGTCCTTGTTGCGGTTTAATTTCTTCAAAAAAAAAAAAAAAAAAAAAAAAAAAAAAAGAAGCTAGTAAATCTCAAAATATTGTAATTTTAGTCTTAATTTGTCCTCCTCCTTGCCAACTTTGCGCAAATTGGAGTCGAATTCTGATTCGAATTTACTATACTTGAGGCGATTAATTGCATTCAGTTGTACTGCGTTTGTATTTGTATGGCGAGTTGAGATTTTTCTCAAGGAAATTTTCAGATTTTAAATATCGTATTCTCTTTTGAACTTAAAAGATCTTACTAATGTAGTACATCTTATAAACTCTTAAAACATCTTACATAAGCTTTTTAAAATAAACTTAGTCAAACATATAATTCCGTTTGATAAAGAACGGACGGCAAAATCAAAGCAGGGACGACGGGGCTGCCTCCATGGACATTTAGGTATGGCCGGCGTCGCCGGAGCGGGGCTCGGCAAAGAAGGAGACAGATCTATCATCACGATGGGGGGCGACGGATGGAAACCCATCGATCTAGTGGGGACTGAGAGAAAGCCAGCGAAGGGGAGAGAGAGAGAGTGTGTGTGGGAGCTCGAGACATGTGGAATGGAGATTATGGTTCTTCAGTAAGGTAGAGTCGAGAGAGAAAAACCTAATAAAATGATTTTAGGATTTTTTTTTTTTGTTGTTGTTAAAGTTAGGCCGCAATAAATGAAAGTCGGGTGATTAGTTGGTTAGATGGAATTTATGTTTAGGATTTAAATAAGAAAAATTAGTCCCAATTATTTAATGTTAATTGACCCTTTATTTTTCTCTAAAAAAGAAAACGAGGCGAATTCAACATGACGGAGAATATTAATTATAGTCTGAGGTGTGTTTGACAAATTAAGAAATACTTTATAATTATTTTCATAATATAAATAATTATAAAATATGGAAAACATAAATCGAAAATTAATAAAAGTTTAGTTGGTTGAAATCCACATATAACGACGTGAAACGAGATTAAAGTAGTTGTAGGGTCGAATCCGGATGATTGAGTTATTGATAATAAAGTATGAAATCACCTTATTAGTCCCTAATCCGGTAGGATTTGTCGAAATAGAAAGATAATTACTGTAACTAGAAGTAAACCAGTCCAATGGGCGATCAAGAGTTAGTGGGTTAGTGATAATAAAGTGAATATGTCTTTATTAGTTCACAATCGAGTTTAATTGGTTGAAACTTTGGATAATTAAATTCCTTGAATAATCGATTAAGGAATGATGATAGAATCAAATAGCAACTTGATTTCTATATTAATATATAACTTGAACAAGTTTGTAGGTGTAAATTCAAAAATCGCAATACTATATATTTCAATTTAAATGAAGTCTAAAGTCAAAAGTTAAGTTAATTAGAAACTAATGAATAGGAAGAGTTAGAAAAGTCCTTGTTGAACGTCACTATTATTGCTCTCTCTCATCCATGCAGGGGCGTATGTAAGTGTGGCCAAGGGAGGGCAATTGATCCCTTTGTATTTTGGTATTAACAATCTATCATACTCCTATTATTATTGTTATATTTTAAATATATCAAAAATACATATAGAAAATTTAAAATGACATAATATAAATGATAATTTGGTACTCTACATTAAAAATAATATGTTTAATTGTGTTCTTGATAAAACTATTATCCATAAGTCTCAGAATATAACTGATATTCGGGACCAATTATAAATTAATTTTTTATGAATTATATGAATAATATATTTTATTATAATATTTTATATTTAATTTTATTCATTATAATTCTTCACCCTCTTTACTTAAAATTTTGCATCAGCCACTGCATATATGAATAGTCAAACCTAGCTACCTCATTCTGTATGTCCCCACTTTAAGCTTCTATCATAAATCATGTGGCAAAAATATTAATATTAATATCTACACTCTAAAATATTCTAATTCCCCTCCCCCTCCTCTCTGCTTTTTAGGACTTCCTTTTTCCTTTTCTTTTTTTTCTTTCTTAAACAATAATATTTAGAAATATACTCATTCTAAAACCAACAATGTACAAAAGTATATTCGTTCAAAAGAAATTAAATTGTTTTTCTATATAAATGATAATTTGGGTTCGTACAAATGATAATACCATATTTGAAATTATAAATATTTGATGCAAGTACTTTACGTCAATTATTTGATAATGAATAATTATTTGTAAGAGTATTATTGTAAAAATTATTTCCTTTCCATTTGTAAGCATATAATAAAATAATTAGATTTCAGAAAGTTATATGCTTACAATAAGTTATACTACTCCTTTCCATTCTATTTTATTTTATTTTAATATCTATTTTATTTTAGTTTAATCTTCATTATTGCATGTTCCGAGAAAGCTTTAAGGAATTTTAAACTACAACATGATGTAGGGTTTAGTGAATTTTGAATTATAAACTTTAGATGAAGCATTATACGGGAGTTTATATATGTTCAAAATAGCTATATTTTCATAGCTTTGGACTTAGGGATTTCGAGGAAAAGGATTGAAGGAGTAATATTTGAATATAACGGTTATTCATAATATTTATGAGAATTAACATGTTTCTGAATGTTTATCTTTGTTGGGTTTGTGTGCAGGAATACATTTTTTGTTTACTTTTTGATATGATACGGCCCAGCTACTAGGCTCAAGCGCCGGTCCAATATAATTGGACCTCGGCAAATAAGCTTGGTCTAGGTGAGCTCGGCCCGCTTAAAAGCCCAAGAGTCACTTCGGCCCAATTCAGAAGCGCGGCCCAAAAGTACAGAAGTTCGGCCCATCCCGCTGACTCCAACTCACGACCCATGATCTCGGACGTGGCACCCCACGATCTCGGACGCACGACTTCGGCATCCCACGATCTCGGGCACACGGCTTCGGCCATAACCGCACCTGGGCACCTATAAATAGAGCCTCTAGAATAGATAGAGACACACTCTGTAACTCAAAATATTAATACAAAGAATCTCTATTCCTCCGTGGACGTAGATCTAACAAAAGATCGAACCACGTTACTCATTGTGTTCATATTTTTCCTAAATCTTTCCATCGTATAAACACTCTAAAATCCCCGATTGATCACTGGCGCCGTCTGTGGAAAATGAATTCTTTTTGTGAAATCGATCAACGTTTTTGAGTGAAGATACGATGGTGAAACCAACCCGCTCCGCCACCACCGCTGCTGCTGCCAAGGCAAAGCAGAACCAAGCCGACCTGCCTGCCGATCCACCTCACACGCTGGCCAGCAAGGAGGAGGCCGACGTAAGCCAAGCTCGGCAAACCGCCTCCCAAGTCCGACGTGGCAAGCAGCACATAACCCACCAAACTCCTGAAGGCCACCGGGAGAATGTGTCACCAGGCCAGTCCAGTGATTCAACTAGTGGCGGTGAGCCAAGCCAGGGCGGTCACCGACGCAGAAACACCGCACTCCAACCCGAACTTGGAGATGCACTTAAGGCATACTTAGACCTCCATGAACAAGACTTCCTTAAGTTCGTCGATCAACATCGGCAACAAAGTCGAGGTGGAGAAGACGGAACCGGACCATCACGGCAGCGGTCCCCGAGTCTCCAAATTGTCGAGGACAAAAATGCTGAACTTCCCCAAAGGCGACGTGGTTACAATCGCCGTGGGAACAGCGACCGCCCCTCACCTCGGCGTGGCTCGACGTCACCTCGTCGAAATGCTGGTCCACCCCGGCGTGACGAGGGTAACCACAGTCAGGGGAGATTCACTGTTTACAGTCGAATCGCCACCCCCTTTCACCAATAAAATACTCTATACTCCGCTCCCACCAACATATAGAGTGCCGCCTATCAAACCCTACAATGGGTCATGTGACCCCAGCAACTTCTTGTCACAGTACCAGTACAACATGCTGAACCAAGGGCTCGCCAAAGACATTTACATGTGTAAAGTCTTCCCCGAGCTGTTGGTGGACAACGCAAGAAACTGGTTTGATAATTTGTCTCGCTGCAGCATAGGGTCGTACGCCGACCTACTTGACGCTTCTGAACGTTTTTTTTCTTCAGAAAGCCGAGGTTAAGATTAGTCCAACCCAACTCCTTACGCTAAGGCAAGGACGAGGAGAAATGATCAACAACTTTCTGGCTCGATTCTACAACGAGAGCCTTAAAGTCGATCGTCTGTCCGACGACGTCCTTATCTCGGCGTTCCAAAACGCCATCCAGTCCGGCACTCTCTTTAGAGAGCTCCTAAAGGAATGTCCCCAGACCTCCAAACAACTATGGAGGATTGCTGACACATTTGCCGAGGCAGACGAAGCTGATAGGAGAAAGAGGGCGGCAGACCGACCAGAAAATAACGACAAGAAGAAGAAAGAGGAGCGCGCCGACCATGGGCCAAGTCGACGAAGTGCTCTTGATAGGTTACAGCGGGGACCTCTTGAGTCCCGCCTTGGACCTCGGCCCAATCAGGATCGGAATCAGCTTACCCCCCCTGACGAAGTCTAGGGCCGAAATATATGAGCTTCATACTAACTTGTTTCTAGAAGCCACCACTCTTGTCCCGAGGTGGATCGAAGCGACGATCAAAGGAAAAGTACTGCAAATTCCATGATAATTATGGTCATGATACCGAGGACTGCCGAGATCTCGCCTCGGATATCGAACACCTAGTACGCGACGGTATCCTTGGGAGATACCAAAGTCGTAACCAGCAAAAAGCCCAACCTCGAGGGAAGGGAAAGAGGAAAAAGGAAAAAGAATAGGAGAGGGAACAACTGCGCCCCCCACCATAACAAAAAGTCGAGGCACAATGACGAGGACGAAGATGAAAACCAACCTCAATACGATGCAGTCATCATTGCCATTACCGGGCTGCCTCAAGGCGCGATGAAGTCCTCATTGAAAGCCGAGGCCCGAAGTCAGCAGAGAGAAGAACCTTCCCAAAAAAGGTTCAAGAAGGACGAGGTCGTCACCTTTTCCAGCGATGACCCAGTCCCCCATGCCATACCCCATCAGGATGCCACCATAATTGAGGTTGTGGTGGCCAACAAGTTAGTACATCGAATATTCATCGACAGCGGAGCCTCTGTGAGCGTGCTTTTCAAAGACTGCTTCGATAAGCTCGATATCGAAGAAGCACGTCTAAAGCCGGCACCCATCCCGCTGAAGAACTTCACACAACAAGAAACGACGACGGAGGGTACCATTTCACTTTCCGTGACTGTTGGGAAGAGCCTGCTATCTTCTACAAAGATAATCAACTTCTTCGTCGTAAAAGCCAACTCCCTCTATAACATCATCTTGGGAAGAGATTGGCTAATAGCGACAAAGGCGATCTGCTCAGCTTACCACTTGACGGTCAAAATTTTGTCTAAAAATGGGGTGGTCACACTTCGGGGAAACCAGGTACAGGCCAAGGAGTGCATGCAGGTCGCACTCCGAGGTACTGGGACGCAACATCCTCAAGCATAGCAACTACAGGACCCCGAAGAGATGGAGCCGACGTCACCATCATCTGTCGAACCGGTTGAAGACATCGCGTTGTACGAAGATAACTTTTCCAAGGTCGTCAAAGTAGGGTTCGTCAGAGAAAGCGAGCTCCGAAGTCAAATCATTCGGCTTATTCGGGAATATAGAGATGTTTTCGCCTGGTCACCTCTAGACATGACCAGGGTATCACCAAACGTCATCACCCATCATCTTAATATCGATCCATAGGTGAAACCAGTTCGGCAGAAGCAACGGACCTTTGCAGCCGAAAGGAACCAGGTGATCCATGATGAGGTGCGCCAACTCCAGAAGGCCGATATTTTATTCGAGGTGAAATATCCGACCTGGTTGGCCAACCCCGTGATGGTAAAAAAGTAAGGAGGAGGGTGGCGGATGTGCATTGACTATACCGACCTCAACAAGCACTGCCCGAAGGATTGCTACCCTCTTCCCAATATTGACAAGAAGGTCGAAGCCCTTGTTGGCCACAAGGTGTTCAGTTTCCTAGACCTATATAAGGGGTATCATCAAGTTCTTATGAGCGCCGAGGACGCACCAAAGACTGCCTTCATCACGGACTTCAGCATTTATGCGTATAAAAAGATACCCTTTGGACTGAAGAATGCTGGGGCTACATACCAAAGGATGGTCGACAAAATATTTGAACCTCACATCGGTCGAATTGTTGAAGTGTATGTAGACGACATAGTCGTTAAAAGTAAGGAAATTGCTACTTGTGTAAACGACCTTCAAGTCATCTTTAACTTACTTTGTGAAGCAAATCTAAAGTTAAACCCAGAAAAATGCACTTTTATGGTCCGATTTGGAAAATTTCTGGGATGTTGGGTTTCTCGCGAAGGGTTAAAAGCCAACCCGTCAAAAGTCAAAGTTGTTCAGGAAATGCAAGTGCCGAAGTCAATCCATGACGTGCACGGACTGACGGGCTGCCTAGCCGTACTGAGTCGTTTCTTATCTAAGGCTGCCGAAAAATAACTTCTATTCTTTAAAATACTAAAGAAGGCGTCGAACTTCGAATGGAACGATGAGCATAGGTTGGCTTTTGAAAACCTAAAAAAGTACCTCACAAATTTCCCCACCTTATCCGTCCCAAAGGAAGGCGAGATCCTTTCTCTGTACCTCGCTGCCTCGGACGAATCGATCAACGCAGTACTAGTGCGAGATGAAGGACGCCGTCAACTACCCGTCTACTTCATAAGCCGAGCCCTAAAGGGACCAGAGACGAGGTATCAACCTCTGGAGAAGGTCGCACTTGCATTGGTAAGCGCAGCAAGGAGACTTCGACCGTACTTCCACGCACATCCAATAAAAGTCCTGACTGACCTTCCACTTCGGCAAGTGCTCACAAAGCCCGAAGCTTCTGGACGAATCGCTAAATGGGAGGTAGAGCTCAGCGAACACACGATCTCCTTTGTACCTCGCCAAGCCATCAAGGGACAAGCCTTAGCAGACTTCCTAGTAGAAGCTAAATTTGCGGAATTACCGAAGCCCGCCGAACCTGCCAAAGATAAAGCTAAAAATGAAGGAACGAAGCAGCCAACAGAAGATTGTTGGAAAGTCTACATAGATGGTGCATCAGGTCATAAAGGAAGTGGAGCCGGGATCTTACTCATCAGCCCGGAAGGGAAAGAAACTACTTACGCACTCCGGTTCAATTTCCCGACAACAAACAACGAAGTGGAGTATGAAGCCCTAATCGCCGGACTTCGTCTCGCCCAAACTCTCCAAATACAAGTTGTTCAAGTTCACAGCAACTCCCAAGTCATAGTGAGCCACATGTTGGCAAATACGAAGCCAAAGGCGAACGGATGAAGAAGTATCTCCACAAAGCCAAGACCCTAAAATAAGGCTTTTCATACTTCGAGTTAGTGCGAATTCCGAGAGGAGACAATGACCGAGCTGACGCACTAAGCAAACCTGCGTCCTCATCCATGATCTCTCTTGTGGAAGAAGTACAAATCCGAAGTATTGACGAGGCCGAAGTAAATATGGTAACCGATGATGAGCCGAACTAGATGACACCACTTCGCAATTACTTAGAAAAAGATGAACACTGTTGGGGTTGATATACTGAAAAGCATACTTTATGCTTGTATTATTAACAATTTCTTCCTGGTTTTGGAAATAAATATTCTGTCATATGTTTTGCATATTAATTCGTGTTATGGTTATGCAAATAAACGTCCGGCACTATATATTATAGATAATATGGTGTGGGTGGTCGCACGGAAGATCATATTATCGGTTTCTTATATAGTTAAATGATGTTCGCAACTGAAAGTAATCTTGGACGAATTACTTGTTAAGGTTGTAGTATAAACTGGATAATAGTTGGTCTTGGCTATTAGCTTATACTGGTGTATACGATCAGAGTTGTGCTGAACAGGATCGAGGTGAGATAAATCCTTTTATACTGACTTATTAAGGATCACATCTCGGACGATTATTATTTCTTAATTCTAGTTGTCATAATATTCAATTATGTATTTATAATAATTATTGCTTTGATTTACCATGAGTGAGAGTTATTGCAATTCAAAGAATCTCCGTATCTTGGGTAATAATATTATAAATATGATAATTAATATTATAGCTAGAAATCGTGTCTCGGTGCGCCGAGTTGATGATGTCCCCTTGAGGCGTTCTAAGGATTATTATATCAAAACCCTGCAGGTGGATTAAGTTCCGATATAATAATAAGGTCGAACGGGTACACTCTCGGAATAAGATATTAATTAATTAGAGCTGTCAGTAGCTTAAATTAATTAATGGACATGCGATATCTTAAACTCGGGAAATAATATAATTCAAAGAGGAGCCCGGTATGTCATAATTTGGGATTGGACGGCGATGCAATATTATTTTACTATAGTAGAAAGGCTATAATATTAATATAATTAAATAGAGTATTCGGGGCCAGAGAATACTTGGATTATTTAATTATATTGGAAGGCCTAGTCCAAATCCTCCTCAAGGTCCCTGGAGTAGCCCAATAGAGCATAGCCTGGCCCATTAGCCTTGGCCCTAACCTCTCCAACACTCTACCTCTTATTATAAATAAGAGAGAAGTAGAAATATTCAGGAGGTGATTTTATTCTCACAGAAAAGAGAGAGAGGGGCGGCAGCTTCTGGGAGGCACAGAGAATAGATTTCTGCCCACTCAGAATTTCTCTGGTTGCTAGGGAATACTCCAGAAGACTTCGGGGTCGACGTGAAAGAGCCAGATCTCGTGTGCAGATATCTGGTGCGTGGAAGATCATTTCCTCGACTCAGAATTCCACCGGTGATACGCAAGCAGGTATATATATGATTTTGATCGGTTTCCGCTTTCAAGATCTGAATTCATATGTTAATAATTATTATAATTAATTAAATCTACATCCGAGGGATCCCGGTTCCAACAAACTCCCTGCTGATAAAGTCAAAGCTAGAAAACTTCAAAGTAAGTCCGTCAAATACGTTCTAGAGCAAGGAGAACTGTACTGAAAATCGTACCTTCAGCCTCTTCTAAGATGTGTGGGGCCCAACCAAGCAAACTATGTACTACGCGAAGTACATGAAGGATCTTGTGGCAGTCACATTGGAGCTCGCGCTTTATCCAAGAAGGTCATGAGATGGGGATACTATTGGCCCACCATGTATTGGGACACGATTGACCTCGTCAAACAATGTCCGAAGTGCTAGATCCATGTGACGGTACCGAGGTTGCCACAGACCGAGCTGACTAGTATGCAAAGTCCTTGGCTGTTCATGCAATGGGGAATAGACATTGTCAGCCCATTTGAAAAAGCCCCCGGCCAGTTACAGTTCCTCATAGTAGCCATCGATTACTTTACGAAGTGGGTCAAAACCGAAGCCTTGGCAAAGATTATGAGCAAGAACGCTCTAAACTTCGTTTGGAATAATATAGTTTATCGCTTCGGCATACCTCACGTCCTCGTCTCAGACAATGGGACCCAGTTCACAGACAAGACGTTCAGGGAATGGTGCAACGAACTCCATATTCAGCAAAAGTTCACCTCGGTGGCTCATCCTCAAGCGAATGGTCAAACCGAGGTTACGAACCAAATGATAGTCAAAGGGTTAAAGACCCGCCTCGACAAGGCCAAAGGAGATTGGGCGGCAAACTTGCCCCAAGTTCTATGGTCTTACCGAACTACTCCCCAAACATCACATGGTGAAACACCATATAGCTTGGTCTACGGAACTGAAGCAGTGATCCCGGTAGAGATCGGCTTGC
Source organism: Mentha longifolia (assembly GCA_001642375.2). Lineage (NCBI taxonomy): Eukaryota > Viridiplantae > Streptophyta > Magnoliopsida > Lamiales > Lamiaceae > Mentha > Mentha longifolia. Next base: position 25,981,203 of record CM038120.1, on the reverse strand, counting down.
CGAGCCCCCGAACGCTTAACTTCGCAGCCCAAGACAACGACGAGAGACTTCGAACTGACTTGGATTTACTGGAAGAAAAGCGGGAACAAGCCTATATACAAGAAGCTCGATACAAACAGTAAGTAGCACGGTATTAACAACTGGGTGAAGCACCAATAATTCCAAGTAGGCGACTTCGTGCTTCGGAATAATGAGGTCAGTAAGGCGGAGAAGCTCGGCAAGCTAGAAGCCACTTGGGAAGGCCCATACCGAGTTCAAGAAGTCCTCGGCAAAGGGTCATACAAGCTCGCCTATTTATCTGGTGAGCCAATATCCTGAACTTGGCACATTTCTCATTTGAAGAAATATTATATATAAGTGGAAGCAGGTATATGTAAGTAGCTTGTTGCATCGATTTAAATTGTCCATCTTTTTAAGTGTCTTATTTTTATCAATGAAGTTCGGGTCTTGCATATTTTAGTTGGTGCATGTTTCTTCCACTTATACATTTTATCTCGAACACTTAAATTAAAATCCTGACGAGGAAAACAAAAACAAACCAAACTCCAATTTCGGAGTAGCATCTAAACGCGC